>JAFMSR010002300.1:0-24961 GCA_022818135.1 Saxidomus purpurata
TGATGACGTCACGATTGTCGCAACTAAGAGCGCCAAAATGCCATAAAATCGCCTTGATGAGTCTTCTAAAAAGTCTAATCTCAATACAAAATCAGCGAAATTTCACAATTTTAAACTTTATTTAATTTATATAAGGACTAGCGTATTTTTCGGTGATAACGCGCTACATTACAACGGGCATTTATCATTTCAGTGAGCAGCCCATGCTTTTTCGGATATAAAATTTTAACAACAAATCGGCAAACACGGGCAAAAAAAGACATCTTTAAAAAACTACAGGCCCGCTAAAAAATTTATTTTCAACAAAAGTACTGTTGCTAAGACGACACAAAAATAAACAAGAATCATAGTACTATACTTGGACCAAGTTTCAACAAAATCGGAAGGATTACCAATTGGAAGTCTAAGGTATCGACCTACCTTAAGTTATAAACCACTATTATAGCGGAATTCTGCCGCTCATCTCGAAGTTTGCGGGTTCGAGCCCCACTGGGGTCACGACCGTACGTCCTCATATGACACCAGTACTGGTTTTTCCAGGAAGCGGACTAGAGAGCGACTCGATAAGCTCAAGCTTTCTTCAAAATCGAGCTAAAATAAATCAGTATAAAAGCTATATCGTACGGCCTGCGTGGTTAATTACTGCGCATCTGAACTACAAATTGTTGTTTATTTGACCATAAACTGCGCTTGAACGGATATTATTCTTAAACAAACTCTCTGTGGCAATACTGACCTTGTCGTCTATACTCTTTTTAACTTTTTCCGGTTTCTTTCTCAGGATAACGTTAACACAAGCAAATTCCAGGAGAGCCGCAAAGACAAACAACAGACATACAAACATCCACACGTCTATCGCCTTCACATAGGACACGGGTGGTAGTGATTGTTGAACACCGGCGATCTGCGTCGTCATGGTGAGAACGCACGTGACACCAAGAGAAACTCGTGCCGGAACAGCGGTTGGGTCAACCCAGAACGAGACCCAGGACAGTACCACAAGGAACATACTTGGGAAGAAGACTTGTAGAAAATAATATCCTATTTTCCTGTACAGCCTCAGTTCTACGGTAAGCGTTGAAAATGTACCCGCTTAAAGAAAATGCAAAGACCCTTGTTATTTTAAATTTAACATTTGAAGTCAAATCCAATCATATCTCAAATAAAGGTAGACTGTTTAAGCAGACACGTACTAAAACAATACACGTCACTCTGTGTTTCCTATATAAACGTATAGATTAAAGGTCTATATCACAGAAATATGCAAGAATATTAAAAAAGAGTGTCAGCGAACCGCAGCAATAAGTTTGTTTATTGTTATAATATGGACCTATAACCGGCTTACAGTTTGTCCAATTTACATACCAATTTTTGTATTGAAATAATCGAGATTTCATAGCCCTACTACAAAATTAGTGAAATAATTATTTTCATAAAGACAATAAATGTTGCCTCTTTTGAATATTATAAGAGCATTTGATTGGATCGAAACGTGACATCACAGAGCTAAGCTTCGCCTCATATCATTATATATTTCAATACAAATATTGTCTGTAGATGGAACAAGCTGTAAGCCGGATATAGGTCCATATTACAAGAATTAACAAAACTTATTGCTTCGGTTCGATAACGCTCCCTTGCAATGAATTTGCTTATTTCTGTAATATAGCCCTGAAACCTATACGGAGTGTAAGCGAACCGTGGCATTGAAATTTGTTTATTCCTTAACTTACATTTTGTCCCACATCAAACCATTTTCGCATTTAGATATACGGAGATTTAGGGCGGAGCTAAGCTCTCTTATGTCACAATTTTACTGGAAAAAAATAACAAAATTATTTTCATATTGCAGATATGGAAAATAGATTTTGCTTTTTTTAAAAATAAAATGGCAGCATTTGGTCGGATCGGAAAGTCGGACAAACTGTATACAGTATCTCATTTTACGATGAAGCACAGCACGATATGCGCGTTCAATTATTTACACTTTAATCACACGAGAACGACTTTGCTGCGAATTTAACCATCCCAAACAAGCTTTTTAAAATTTTGCCTTTAATCGCAACATTAAACAAAAAACTGATATTGTTTTGCCATTTGCATTAACAAATTATTTATAACTGGTACAAGTTTATAATTGATTTGTCGTATAAATTCATACGAATTCTATCATTATCATGATTTTCCCCTCCCTGGGGACGTTGAATTTCTGTAGTAATAATGTCCAGCTAAGTTGCTTAAACAACATGATCCACTGTAGTTTCAGGCAGCATTTTATCTATAAAGTCTTAATAACAAAATTGCAACTGAGTCAAAACAGTAAATAACCTTTGACGTAATTTTTATGCTTTATTTAGCAGGTTTTTTGAAAAAAAAACTGCTTATTAGAATGGCGATGTCGTATGTCGGGCGGGCGTGTGGCGTGTGGGCGTGTGTCAAACATTGGTTTCCGTTCAATAACTTGAGTTATAAGTGACCAAATTCAATGAATCTTGGTGTGTAGGTAGCTTGCATAGAGACGCAGCTTAAGATTGCACTTGGGGTCACTAGGGTCAAGGTCAATGTCACTGTTTCTAAAAATAGAAAAGCGGTTTCCGCTAAATAACTCAAGATAAGAGTGACCAATTATAATAAAACTTGGTCCGTAGGCAGCTTTCGTAGAGAGGAAGTTTGGGATTGCATTTGGGGTCACTAAGGTCAAGGTCAAGGGCACTGTAACTAAAAATAGAATAATGGTTTCCGCTCATTAACTTGAGTGAGAAGTGACCAATTGTAATGAAACTTGGTGTGTAGAGAGCTTGCGTGGAGAGGAAGCTTTGGGTCACTGGGTCGAGATCACTTGGGTCAAGGTCAAGTGAAGGTCACTGTGACTAAAATTATTTTTTTTTAGTTTTTAGATTGCTTAAGCAAAAGAAATTGTTATGGGGTCTAGGTCACTAGGGTCAAGGTCAAGGTCACTGCCAATAAAAATAAATTTAAGAAGAAAAAAAATTTCTTTGCAGAGGGAGGAGTCGAGGTAACTGTTTTTCTTTTAATTCTACAATTTCTACAGGCGCCGTTTAAACCTGCTTTGGTGGCATTGCCGCGTGTTCTTGTTTGAAATAAATTCATTTACCTTTGACCTATTTTGCCTTTGTGACCAGTGCAGATCATGATCAACTTTCACATCTGTGCAGTCTGGTCATAATCTGAACTGTTCACTTTTCAGTTAATACATTCTCAGAGAACACACAGTCCAAACTGAAAGATGAACAGGGGCCTGGCCTTGTAGATTTATCTGTTTTACATACTGCCTAGATACTCTATTTCAGAATCATCCGTGGTGATTTCGTCTTCCTGTAGCTTGTATTGCGGCATTTCCACGTTTCCTACAGTTACAGGGCTTTTCTTGTGCCATTGTAGATCAATGTTGTCGGTAGTGTAGCAAACTGTAGACGGAAATTATTTGAAACAGTGTAAGTTTTGTAAAGCAGTAAGTTAAATATACGATAAATGGAACAGTAAGTAGTCTGGTCTATACCACAACAGCAACTTTACCGGATATCGCAGAAAACCCACTCAAACGACGTCAAAATTAAGACATAAAAATTATTGGTAGTTTTGACGTCTGCTTTGAATTTGATATTCGATATGCGAGTTACCGTTAGTATTCATCTTCCAATAGATGTTTTATTTAAGAAAATATGTATAAATGTGTCCCTGTATTTAATCCTTGAGTGCGCAGCATTTTTCGCACTCGAACGACTGATTGTATTTCTATCAACGATAAAATAGAGAGAAACATTTATTATTTTGATTCTAGCACGATATTGTCTTTGAAAATACCCCGGGCAGCATTTGATTGTAACTAACATCCATTTACTGTAGAAAACGTGAAGATTCTTTTCCTCTATATTTATAGAGGAAAAGTTGCGAATGGTGTTAGAGAAAAAAATTCTAACACGACCTGCGCTATTTCCTTACATACGCGAAGAAGGAACTGTGTCGTATATTTATAACTTACAGTACAGTCACGTTTTCCACATGCAACTCGTGCGGTAATGACGGAAGCCGAGCTTGTAAGTCACAATGAAATATTGCTGCTTGGGGTATTTAAAAAGAAAAACTATCGTGTTAGAATCGAAATAATAAATGCCTCTCTGTATTTTGTTATCATTTATTTCAAAACTTATATAATTAAATGAAATATACATTAAGACTATATGATGTCGACTCCCTTGGTTAATATGTGTTAAGTCACAATGACACACTTAAAAAAGACTGTTCGGCTTTTAAAAAAAGAAATAATAAAAAAAGTTGAAAAGTTGTATTTTGTGTCGTCTCCAGTGCATTTCATTTCTTTCTAATTTTCTATCTACGACAATGTATATGATAGTCCCTGTATTTTATCGTTGATTAATATACAGTGGGTCGTTCGGATGCAAAAAAATCAATAAATAACTCGTGCTACGCACTCGTGATTTAATCACTACGCATCCGAACTCTTCACTGCATGTTAATCAAAGAGAGTATATAAAACGGTCACATTTATTATTTCAAATAAACGGTACATAATGTTTTGGAAATCTGTTGAAGAAGGTATCTAATTTATTGAAATAAAATCTTCTTACAGCTTTGAATCATCGTCGGACATCTCTGTGCATCAAACGGGTAATACTGTAGATACATGGGGCAGCCCAATGTCAAAGACATTCTGCAAAACGAGATACCTAAATTGTAACATTGTTGTCACTAAAATGTGACTTACATTTTCCAAGTGTATTCTAAGCCATGTTAAGAATTTCCGAAAGAAGATCTCTTTTAAACGAAATTTGGTTTACCTTTGGCTGTATCGAACTCTTAATATTGTTATTATGATCAACTCTATTTCGCAGAAGTCAAACACATTGTCTCTACAATGTGTATATTTTCTTAGTTATTTAGTTTTCCTTATTATATGTTTCCTCAAACTGACAACTGATAAATCCTAAAAACACATGTCATATGGTCATTGTTTCATAATATTTCAAAGCTCTTAAAACAAATAGCATCTTTTAGGTATTTAAATGGCAATGAGCGGTTTTAATTTTCAGGCAGGCCGTTCAAGTTGCATTAGACTAATATACATGTATGTCAATTAGCAATAATCAAGATTAAGATCATTTATTCAGGACAGACCGTAAAAACATAATTTTCTTTACACGTTTCAGATTGATTGCCGCATGCCGCCTTTTTTATATTTCTATGTTAAATTTCATTACATTTCAAGCTTTTTTGTTTAAATAGTCAGTTTACATTTTGTTTGAAAATGGATGCCAAACAGGAAAGTTCAAACATGTGTTTAAAGAATCTATTATCAACGTCATTTTACGTAAATCTCTCTAGCCAAAAAAACCCGACACAACCTTATACTGTATACGACCATCCCGTCGTTAAATATGTGCATCAATTTGTTGGTCGTCGTAACTGTATGAATGAAGGCTCTCTTCTCGTTTTCAAAGAAAACATTTGGCTGCCATACTTTGTCAATTTGTGTCGCATCAAGTTCTAGCTTCTTATCGGTGGATTTCGTAAAGTTTCCAAAAGCCAAGCGGTTATCTCGCCACCACATGCGAAGATACATGTCCATTGAGAATTCCTACATAGAAATTGTTTAGTAATCATGTCATTTGATAATTGTTTTTAACAGCAAAACTGTAAAAAACTGCCATTCAAGGTGTTTTTTTAATTGACGCGTTCATCTTGCCATACAAAGAGTTTCAACAGGTAATTAAAAAGAATTGCAAGACTCCATCTTGTCCAAAGACTTAATATTAGCGGATCCTTTCTATATCAAAGTTGGAATAAACTCGGTGTCCAAAGACAGTGACTTTAGACACTTGTCAGGTGTTCGAAGTCCATGCTTTTCATTACGCAGGTATGTCAGACTTTCAGAACTGAGCCACGCTTCAATGAAACAGTTGAACTATATAGTAATTGAAATGTTTCGAAAGTTGTCCCGGTGAACACATAAAAACTTACCATTGCGATTTCGTCGATAGAGTGAATATTGTGTATAGTAACCTGAACAGTGACATTGGTGGGGTAGTCTGAAAGCAACAAACAGAGCGTGGTACTAAAATATTACAACAATGATTTCCTGTCAATTGTCATAGATATATATGTGTAGTTGTGATGTAAAAGAATAATAATTAATACTTCGTGAGCCGTGTTGAAGCGGACGGTGGCCATTCAAGATTTAGAAGATACCATTTACCTACTGAATCTTATTTTTAACATTTTCCCAGCAAAACTTTTACAGTGGACATGTCCAGCTTCCTATTTAAACTCTATTATCTGCTGTTTTAAGACTACTGACGAAATAGCGGACCGTGCAGGTCACGACCAAAATGCTGATCTGTCTTCACCTTATCGCCTCTAATTGGAACAAAAGACTGATATATTGTTCCTACATTCATAAGTGCGAAGGAGTTCAGAAGTAACAGTTAAATTGAGGAAACAGACAGACAGACAGACAGACAGACAGGCAGATATATATCCAGTCACCACAGAACAACCATAATATATCAAAACACATAGAAAGACGTAAGGCAAAAAAGAACCATTGATCGCTACATGTATCAATGAGCGCGAATATACATTTAGCATTACAGATCTGACACTCATACAACGTAATAACATGTAATTATCTGCATGAAAGTCATAAATAATTATTACTGTAAAAATTATCAGACTTAACGAAGCATCTCTACATTCACCCGTACTGATAATGTGTCTGGAGACACAATAACCTTTTAGTTAAAACGTTGTAACTAAAAAGGAGTAGGATCCCTAGACCACATAATTTATCAGTGACCAGAGTTTTACCCCGCTAATCCCAGATTTCTTCAAGAGACTGATGTCTGTGCTATGTTAATTTGTCACGTTTTACACTTTCTTACATTTATAACAAAGTAAAATATATATAATATGTTTTATATGTTTCTTTCAATTATGCTTTCAGATTTTAACCTTTTATTACGGAGAAGGAACTCTTTATGATCATTATACAAAAATGCAAATGACCTTCTTCATGACCAAAATACTAGCAATAAAGCACATGCGTTTGACATTAACTTTTAACATGTCAGCAACTATTTTCATTTAAACTTAATAGTTCCTTGTTGATTTCTCTCGTTACATTTTTTGTACCGTCTTTTTTCTCATACAATGTCGCCGACTACAGTCAATCTTGTGATAAAGATACTTAGGCTACCACGATCCAGACATACAAACTAGGTCAATCACACCATAGATCTCATTGGTCGCCGTGATTGACCTACTTTTTGGCAACCAATCAAATCACTCTTTGGCTGAAACTGGCTGGAAATTGCAGTCAGGTAAATATCTCCTATTTTGGACGCAGAAAAACACTTTTGATAGGTATAGACATGGTGGAAGACATGCCAAGGTCTCACCCACAAATACAAGCTAATATAGTTGCTCTTATGGACGGACCTTTATAAAATTTGCTTCAAATCAAATCAAACCAACCCTGTGATCAAAGACCGCTAACCGGAATAACATAACCTTAACTGACCTTTCAGAGTGAGGTTTCTACTGTTCATGAACAGAGAACTGTTTGCTGAGGTCATTCGTATGATGATCTTAATTTTGAGCTGATAATCATTGGAGATGGTCTTCAACACAGGTTTGACTGTATTCGACTCGGCATGCAAAAATGTACTTATAGTTACCTTCATCGAATTCAGGAACTGATGTCTTATCATAGTTTAGGGGATTCAACATGTACGTTGTTATATCTCGCCTGTAATTATAAGTCTACACATTCAAATACATGTTAATTCACATGTATATGCATTCTCATACATGTATAGCCTCGGTTTCAGTCAAACAGAATTTTAACAAGAACACTGTCACTAATACAAAACTTAGTCGCCATCAAAATTTCGCATGTACTGTCGCAAATACTAACATTTAAAACAAAATTATCCTCTATTTACCGCTACATTAAGTGCATGACTGTATGCCATTAGAATTACCTAATTACTTTGCAATGTTGACAGGGAAACAATCGTATTTAAATATCATGTAAAGAGCGAAAGTGTACGGTTCATTTCTCATGGGCATTTTAAATGCTGATTTAGCAGTTTGCTATTATCACATGCTGAATTCCATATTACTTTATAAATAATTTATAATATGATAGGAAAAAAAACTTTGCAACACATATTAAACAGGCATTTAACCTATTTGCATAAGGTATACATGCTTAATATCCCCGTGGAATTACGTCATTGTCAATTCGTAGACAAACAATTGGCGCTACCGTACAATATTCGTCGCACGTCATTTCCTCTTGTAATGGGATATGCTATTATTTCTTTGCAGAAAAACAATATTATTGTAGGGCAAACTGGAAGCAATCTGCTGTTCCGTGAAACTACTGCTTATTGCACTTACATTATACATGTACATTGTATACAATACAAATATTATTAAGATAGTCCAAATTGATATACATTGGTCAAAAATAGTTTGTATGCGTCAACTGTGAAACTGTTAATGAAACAGTACTCAATGGGAGCGGTGGTGTAGAGGTTAAGGTGTCGGCCGCTCATCCCAGAGGTTGCGGGTTCGAGTCCCATTGGGGTCACGGCCGTACTTCCTCATATGACACCAGTACTGGTTTTTCCAGGAAGCGGACTCGAGAGTGGCTACAAGCTTTCTTCACAATCAAGCTAAAATGAGTTAGTATAAACTAAACTAAACAGTACTCAATTATTAGTATTTCCAGCCTATTGTTATTCGGTAGTTTACGTAACCGAGCGAACATAGTTGAACCTTGCATGGCATGAAATTCAAGTTAAGTGGAAATATAATATTAAAATCTGACACACTTCTTCATGAATTTGTTCATCAATACCTGTCTACCGGGCCATTTAAAATCAAGCACCATCGAGTACCTCGAAGTCTAGTGAAATTCGAAACACTTCAAACTGTAAATCTGATGTAGGCTAGGAGCCAGTCAACAAGCATATGAGACAAGGCACCAGTAAACAAGCACATGAGGTTATGCACCAGTTAACAAGCACAAAAGGTTATGCACCAGAAAACAAGGACCTGGTGTTATGCACCAGTAAACAAGGACATGAAATTATGCACCTTTAACAAGGGCATGCGGTTATGTACCAGTAAACAAGTACATGAGGTTATGCACCAGTAAACAAGCACATGAGGTTTTGCATCAGTAAACAAGCACATGAGGTTATGCACCAGTAAACAAGCACATGAGGTTATGCACCAGTTACTGTAAACAAGTACTTGAGTTTATGCATCATTAAGAAGGACATGCGGTATTGCACCAGTAAAAGTACAGTAGGTTATGCAGACGTAAACAAGTACATGAGTGTTTGCACCAGTAAACGAAGTTATGCATAATTAAACAAGTACATGAGTTTTTGCACCAGTAAATAAGCACATGAGTTTTTTGCACCAGTAAACAAGCACATGAGATTATGCGCGATTAACAAGGATATGATGTTATGCACCATTAATAAGGATATGAGGCTATGCACCATTGGCAAGGACATAAGGTTATGAATAAGTAAGCAAGCACATGATGTTATGCACAAATAAACAAGCACACGAGGGTATGCACCAGTAAACAAGCATATGAGAGTATGCATTAGTAAACAGGCACATGAAATTATGCACCAATAAACAAGGAGTTGAGATTATGAACCAGTTAACAAGTGCATGAGGTAATGCACCAGTAAATAAGAGCATATGCACCAGTTAACCAGCACATGAGGATATGCACCAGTAAACAAGCATATGAAGCTTCGCACCATGCAGTAAATCAGCGTGTAAGGCTAGGGGTCTTGGAAAGTTCACCAGGGGAGAAATTCAACGGTCAATATCAGTTTTTTTAGGCTATGCACTAGTAAAGATAGCATATGAGGCTAGGCACCAGTACACAAGCATATAATATTAGGCACAAGTAAACAAGCATATGAGGTTAGGCCTCAGTTCTCAAGCATTTTCAGATAGATACATGTAAACAAACATATGAGGCCAGGCAAGGTAATCAAGAATAACTGTAGTAAGTGTTGTGATGAATTTGAACAATAATTTATATATATTACAGATCATAGGATCGCACTCAATGTACCACCTCTTTCACAAGGTACATATTACCTGGTACATAGATGCGCAGTCTTGCATCTGTGAGGTATGCAGTTGGAAATTTAGTGGAAATTGATAAAATCTAACATATTTTGTGCAGAAATTTGGTTACCATGGTCACACAAGTAAATTTCTATTCAATTATGAAAAAACGAAATCAGAGCAGACACATTTTACATTAAAACTTTTATGTTTATAGTTCTAGGACGTACCACTTTATTTAGTCATTGGTTCTATACCGTACCAAATAAACGGAAAATTCTCAAAAATTGTCGGGAATACTATATTATACATACCGAAGAATTTTAAGAATTAATGTTACTACTAATATGGCTTACAGCGACACAGCCAGTGGCATAACACTTGAACTAGTATTGCTCAATTGACCTTTTATTCTTTTTATGCTGCATACAAATTGGCGTTTAAATGAAACACAACGTTTTACGATAATAATTATTGTCTGATTACTTAGTCTTGTTTTGAATAGATACACTGAAATTGGAATACACACAGTAAATTAGGATTATTTGACAGTGACGTAAACAGAGAAATGAATACACTACATCGCTAAAAAGGGTAGAGTATACAATCATGTAAAAATCTTGCATCCTTAAAAATAAACATAGTATTTACATTAGTATAGAAGATAGGTTTGGGTTTCGGTATAACATCACGTTATGATTTTACCGAGTTAGCTACAAAAGTGATATCTACTTTGGTGTTCACGAGTGAAATTAACCAGAAATCACATCGAAACCAACAATTTTCTGTATATTTCATGTTCAAAACTATACTTCTGTCGAGTTTGTTTCGAAACAACGTTGAAAATCGCGGTAAACGTTACTTAAGAAATAATAAATGTGTCCCTGTATTTTATCGTTTATTCTAACATGACTCCAGTACTCCAAATCATTGTTTATTAAACGACCAATACCGCTGGAACGGATGTTATTCCATAAATAAAATACAGTCAGGAATTCAGAGGCGTAGTAATTAAATCACGAGTGCGTAGTAATTAGTAATACTTTGCAAACAATTTTTTTGCAAAGACACACGCACGAATTTCCAAGTAAAGCACGGACATTTTGAAAGCGGCTTCGTGGGCTCAAGAATAACAACACTGAGGTTTTCTAAATGTAAACAAACGAGATTCATGGTGTTACAAAGTGCAGACTGAGTTGTTTATCTAACAATCGTTTCCATTAATATCTAAAAACTGAAAGCTTCATTGGATGATAACGATATGTATGACTTCTAAAATACTTTAGCTGAAATAAACTTTAAATTGATGTTGCTTTATCATTAATGATGGTAGTAATGCGGTTATCATTATTACTATTTTGGGGTTCTCAACGGGGAATAAGAAATACTATGATTCCAAATGTTTCTGATTATTTCAACATGAAATAAAAGGTAAATATTAAATTTGTTTCAGTGAAATATCGTCTTTTTTTCATTCGTTAACACCAAAAAGCTCACATTTTCATTCATGCTACGCCACTCGTGAAAACATCATGATATTTTTATATATATATACTCTTGATATTTGACTGAAACAAACAAGTATCTTCTATAATTTCACCGCGTGGGCACCAAAGGTGATATTTTCACGAGTGACGCAGCCACGTGTGAAAAGTAACTTTTCGTGTTCAAAAGTGTCATTGCATCGATACCAACACATTTTATGTATATTTTTTGTTAAAAATTCTACTTTTATTGAGTTTGTTTCAATGCAATGTCGAAAAAATTGCAGCAGTTTGTCGGGATATAATCCAACGTTATTCTTTGATAAACCATTGGAAAAAAAAACACACAACATAAAGTGAAATCGTCTCCTATGTAACTGTCAAATTATCTTAAATGCACTGTAACCTTTCACAAATCTAAATTGTTACAACAAATTCCAAAAATACCTCGTGATTTCCTCTCCACTCATTTCCACTGACTCTAGGTATCCGGTAAGACAAAAACAAAGTAATATTAATGACCAGTCCATTTCTTTTACATCTTTCAATGCATCCGTAAGCAAACCAAACCAAACTGCCTAATATTTATATGTTTTGTTCAAGTTCAAAGTACTTTTACATCTCTGTTAATGCGCGTTATTACGTAATTGTTCATACTTTTACATTTGTAAATGATCTTCCATCCCATTGCAATAAATTCACAATTCAGCAGATAACTCATGTATGCGATAGTTGATCTATCGAATGGTAATTCTCTTGGAATTATAAACGTTGCTCTACGTGAGAACATAAATGAATCATAAAGTGCATAATTATGTAAAAACGATCCCGTTTAAGGGGAAAATATGATAAAGCAGAATCATGTTTTAAAAAAAGGGGCTTTGGAGATAAGGCTGATATGAATCATGCATTTAATGGATGTTCAAAGCTGATTTTCACCATGGGAATTCAATGCTGAGCTTTGTAAATTGTTTTCCCATCCATTGGAGGTAGCATATATGAATGATAATGAAGCGAACATTAGTTCAATTGTGCGAAAACAAAAGGTCTTGACAAACGCTTATACTAGTTTAAACTTATCTATTTTACATCGATCATAGACTGACGTCCTTGGAATTAATATAGACAACAGTCAGTGACTGTTCCATGAAGTCAGCAGTCTGACAACAACTTTACCGGAGGCTGGACGGGTGAAATTCTTGCTGCTGTGTGCTATGCGCAGTATTATCAGAATGAGCTCCTCCTCTTATCTGTCAAATAGATGAAAGATATCTTTGCTAGGCCATTGGCTCGATTTTGGTCAACTTATGCACCTTCGAAATTTTGAGCAACAAAATAACAATGTGAGATATTTACTCAACTCTTGCTGTCGGCTTTGTTAGGAAAGGCGACTGTCAAAGGTGACTGGAAAAGGTGTCTGCAAAAGGTGACTGGGAAAGGTCTTTATCTAGGTGCCAACGAATTGTCATGCTTACATAGTGCTCGTGAAAAGTACTACCTGAGAACAGGTCTCCGCTATCTCTTCAATATATTCGAACTATTACTACATCCCTACCTTCCGTAAGAAACTGGTGATAGTCATCCATATAGCAAGTACATGGATATGGTTCGTCCCAATATTCTTAATATACGAATGCGTACAAAGAGCACTTACTGCAATCCTAAAGCCAAGAACAGTTGTGTTGATCTGCTTAATTCAACATACCTTTTAAATCTTATCAATCAAAAGAAGTGTTTGTTTGTCCAAGAAAGACGCCTCTTTGTTCAAAGCTGCTACTAGCGTCCACATTATCAGCTAGCGTCCATAGTGTTAATAAACGCTACAAGGTAAAACATTCATTTGTGCACCAAGGTACGTTGCCTATTCCACATCTGTCAAACGGGTGTCATTCTTCTTAATGACAAAAGCTTCATTCTTTAGGAGACATCCTAGACAGGGTGGTACATGATTTTTTTACATTCACCTATAGATACACTACAATGATCTGACGATGCTGAAAAAATGCTTGTAGCATCCTGTATGTTACACTTGTGGCGTCTTCTTATGAGCACCAAAGCACAATGACGTTTGCAGGCTTCTTCTGGTACAGTCGATACAAGGCTCAAAGTCTCCATTACCTCCTTTTGCCTCTTCGTTACTATGTGATATTTCATTATATGCAGGGCATTTGACAAACCAGGTCATTGGTGCAGTGTATGGTATTACTTCTTTTTGTGAAAAAGTGATTTCTGCAAGAACGTACGTAGTCCAATCCACATTTACACTTGTCTTTTTACTATATACATGTAGGTAAGATCCTAGTTTACTAAGTGCTTCCAACACTTTTTACTTTAGCCGGAGTATGAGACCGTCCATGTATTGCTCTTCATATAATGCCAGATAATGGCAAAGCTACATTGTTTCACTTTTTAGCCTGCATGACGCTACACAAACTATTCTAAAAATGTTAATTTAAAACCAAGCATTAGTTCTAATCAAATAGTACATGTACATGCAGTAAACAGAAATAACCAATCATAATGTATGGACACAAATGCACCGAAATGTTGTTGTTTTTTTTCTCAATAAATTACAATTCATGCTCCATGCATTTATAGAAAGTGCTTAGTAATACATCGGTTCATAACATTCTCATTCATATAACTTAAATAAATTATATTACGTTGAAAGGTCCTCGGCAGAAAAATCGGCAGAAACATCTAGAGAAACCACGTACACAACTAATATCAGCTTCAAGCTAATGAGAGACATATTCGTTTGCGTAGCTCTGTGGTTAACCCTGAAATAGATCAGAACATTTTAGACAACAAGAAATATTTTTATTATGCAACTGCCATGACGACGACCCAGTAACGCCGGTCTGATATTTGCTGATATCGCGACGTCTGATATCACAGGACAGTGTTATTATGACACTGTCCTGATATCACGTTTTAGGCCCCGCCCACTGTAGACATTTTGTAAGAGTTATGAAATAAGATCTAGGCTATTGTTGATTAGTTTTACACGCTTCACTATAAATTTAATTTTCAGTAGCAACTTCGGACTACAAAGGTGCGTTTCGTTAAAATTTCTAGGAATACAAGCAAACAGCACATCACGTAAAATCGAAAACTGACTGTAGAATTTTTATTTTTGAATTAAACATAGTGTTGTTGGTATTCATTTTCTTAGTTAGATCATTATCTATCCATCTATATCAATTATAAAGCAAAATTCGAGAAAAAGTTGATTTTCATTTTTTCATTCCCTTCCTATTTGCACAGAAATTTCTTATTACTTGTATAATATGAGCTGAATTGTTATAAGCCGCCTCTAAAAGTGTGCAAATGCCTTTCTATGTAGATTCTAGGTCAAATGATTATTAAAATGCTCAACATTTCCTATGAAGCATACGGTGCTGGATTTGAAACGATGATGACGTCATAAATACAACGTAAATCACCTAAATTAGACCTACTTCTTTGTTTTTAATTGTGAAAAGGGAAAATTGAAGTCAGCTGCATAATAAATAGAATACAAGGTTACTGTCTTTTGATAACAGTTGATATCGAACTCGGATGAATATCGGCCGGAAAGCCTCGGCAAGCCTTGGCTTCCCTGGCCGATATCATCCTCGTCCGATATCAACTGTTATCAAAAGACAGTAACCTTATATTCTCTATGTACAACACGAATGCCCCACTTGATGCAATCAGTAATGTTTATTGTTTTATGTTAGGATATTACTTTGCAAACAATTTTATTCTGCAAAGACACACGCAATTATTTCCAAGAAAAACAAAGACGTTTTAAAAACAACGCTGGGATATTCTAATTGTGAACAAACGAGAATCTTGAGAGTTCCTGGGTTTAAGGGCAGTTTTCAACTTTTGATAACCCTTTCTGCTATTGGTGACCTTATATCATAGCCAATGGTAGCCAAGTGAGCGATAACGGGCCATCATACAAAAATATGTTATTTTCAGAGAGAAGAAATTAATTTTTTCATCAAAATCTGAGAACGAACAGATTCAAAGAATAAATAAATGATAACGGAATGCTCAATTAAATGTACATATAAAGACATAAAACACAAGACATTCGTTTCAATTTTTTTATTTATGGAGGTATTTGAGATAAAACAAGAGGGTCATGATGGTCCTTTATCGCTCGAATGCGTACAAAGAGCACTTACCCAAGAAAGTATCTGGTTGCTAGATGTAGTAACTGGTTGCTAAGGAAGTCATTTAACAGGAAGTCACTGGTTGTTAAGAAAGTCACCGGTTGCTAAAGAAGTCAGTGGTTGCTTAGTAAGTCAACGGCTGCTATAGAAACTCATTGAATAATAGGTTTCTCCTATAATTCTATATAAAGACAAACCCGCCCCCGCCCCCCCCCGCCCCTGCGAGCATTGTCCATTTTGAGCCAAGGGGCATGATTTGAACAAACTTAATTGGGGACCACTAGACAATGTTACACACTAAATATCTTAGCCTTAGACCTTGTGGTTTGGAAGAGAAGATTTTTAAAAGGTTTTCCTATGTATGTCTATGTAAAACAAGTGACCCCCTAGGCGGGGCCAATATCAACCCAAATGGCATTATTTGAACAATCTTGGTAGAGGTCCACTAGACAATACTATACACTAAATAGCTTAGCTCTGGGCATTGTGGTTTAAGAGTGGAAGATTTTAAAAGTTGTTCCTAAAGAAACCTAAATAGATGTAAAATTAAGTGACCCCGGGCGGGTTTAATTTCAACCCAGGGGTCATCATTTGAACACCCTTGATAGAGGTCCAAAAGGCAATGCCAAATATCTAAGTTATATACCTTATGGCTTCAGAGGAGAAGATTGTTAAAGGTTTTCCTATCCGTTGGCATAGCAACTAGAGTTTTACATACAATGGAATTCTTTCAACACTTTCGGTAGAGCTCCGTGCAAGAAACATCCCTGCCTAGTTTCATCAAAATCGGCCAAGTGGTTTCAGAGGACATGTGTTTTTAATTTAAGGTTAACGGACGGACTGTCGGCGGACAATCATACATCCTAAAAGCTCACCCTGGCACAGTGCCAGGTGGGCTAAAAACAATTTTATTCTTCTCGAATGAAGATAAAACAGCGTTGCTCTTTGATCGACAATCCGCGTAATATTGTATAACCAAATGCATACTATAATTATGTAGAACTATTAGCACAGGCATTGCATATTCGTATCTTAAGGGGGATATTCCAAATATCTATCAGAGTATATTTTCCCAGTTGAAAGAATAAAATAATGGAAAATGTCTCATTTTAGCAAAAATAATCAAAATACATGCCTTCTGTAAGAGATTAATTTTACATAGATTATTGAATGGTTTACGGTACTGTTGTATGTTTTATAAACTTAAGCTCATTTAACCGATAATGACTAGAATGTATGGTTTAAGCTTTTGTGTTGAGGTATATTACTTGAATATATTCTAGTTTTATGTTTTGTTAAGTTATTTATTTCACATTAGCTTCAGGGAGTGTCTCTTTTAAAGCTATATTTCTGATAAAAAAAAGCAGTGGTCAGATTACAACTGGGTTAAAAAAGATACCTGTTTTCAAAACTTATAATATGTTCTTCTCTGACTGACTGAACAGATATAAGTGAAAGGATACACCGAACATTGTTTGACTAGGATGTTCATCTCATTGCACTACATCACATAGGGATAATACTATTATACAGATTTAAATATATATTTGGTTAAAACTGTCACAGTGATAAATAGATGATATTTGATTGTTTTGAATGGAAATGGAATATATCTCACCGAGAATTGATACAAATGTTAGATTTTCATGAGCGCAAAGCGCGAGATAAAATGTGAAAATTGTATCACTTCTCGGTGAGATATATTCCATATCCACTAAAAATTTTTATTTTTATTTTATGCCAACTATTAATTAATAAAACAAAATCAAAATTATGTATATGCACTATTTAAAAAAAGTAGTTCCGGCAGACTTATATCACCCACACTGTGAATGATATGAAATCTCCGGGTCGTACCGATTTTAGCCTCTTTAGGGGATGGTGGACCTAATAAGCACAATTACAAACAAACAAAAGGATATGAAATCTATATCATCACTCTACATTTCACTGATACAACATGGTATTCCATTATCTATCATAAAATAAATGTCTCTCTTAAACGTTTGATGATCACTGTGAACAATAAGATAACTATACGAAAATGGGCAGCAATCAAATATTATGCATAATTATTCGTAAACATATAAATTACACAACTACTTTGTATAAAAACGTAAAAAATAAATCAGCTCTTTCTCAAAAATATTTCACCATGCAAATTCAATAACCTTTTTTTATTATCATAATAATATATCCTTTCATATTAATTACGGTTATAACGACATTGAGTAACAACAACAACAAAACAATGTTAAATAAATTAAACTCATTATTGTCTTTATCGCGTAGTTGTCTTCTGCATAGTGATTTAGGAAATATTAGACCCAGTAACATGAGGTATTGCAAACATTAGTTCCATCCATTGAAGTAATTACAGGAAAATATTTGTGAAATTACAACGACCTACCTTGAAGCGCTTCGGAAAAAACTATCCTGGCAATCGGCCGCTATATTATTCGTACAGATCCTGATTATATTATGTAACCACAAAAATGGCAACGAAAATGTTTTGCATATTTGAATGCAAATTCAACAAGCACTTGCTGCAAGCTCATTGACCATCTGAATGAAAGAAATGTGTTATTTGGTGTATAGCATTTCAACCTCCTATTGTAGCACTACTATGAACTATGAAATCCTTCACAAAGTTAGTGCTTTAATTTTTTCTAATTGACAAACACTTTTCTCCTATATTTTCATCAAACACGGTCCTCTCTATATTAGTGCAAGCTTATGTAGTTGCACTTGTTTCATATTGCAGTTAGAAATGGTATTAATTCTGACATTTGGTTAGTACACCATATGCTCACATAACTACTTTGTTATTAATGAGTAATAAAAGAATAGAGTTTGTACAATATACACTCAGATAAACTTAATGATAACATATTTGCAGCCACTTAGAAATGTTTTGAAACTTCTCAACATATAAAATCTGGAATAAACTGGAATCAATGCTACGCTAGTATTTGGTCACTATATATCTCAAACATTAATGGAAAGCCATTGCATGATGCTGCGGTATTGAAAAACTTAAAACCCCTAAAACACAAACTACCTTGTCTCAACACCAGATTCTATACCAAATTTTATTGCATATGTTACTACATTTAGTATCAAAATTTGCCTTGATTTTCGGTGATATATCGCATGACGTAGTGTGCCGATAACTGATATCGGCACACTTGATAGTGTGCTAGAAAATCCGTATCAAGATTATTTCCGGCAAGCTATGCAGCAACGCTAGACCGTCATCACGGGAAAACGTTGAGTGACGTAATTGACAACGTAGACGTAACGGAAAATGGCATCCAAGAGGACACAGAAGTCTCTGTCTCAGCGTTTATTGAATTTAGATGGGCTTATCAAACAGCGAAATGCTTATGCTTTTGTGGAGAGTACGAATAATTTATTTTTATGAAATAGAATGAGTATTGCAGGAATGTGTTTTGTATCTACTTGTCTAATCTTTTTTCCAATTCTCAGCAAAACCACATCCCAATTCTCTATAAAATGCCTTTTTTTTCATTTAAAAATGCATGGAGGCGCAGCAGTATTGAATGCACGAATTGAAATGATCTTACGTTATTGATTGTAAGATATGATAGTTAGAAGGAATGATGACCTTTAATACTTTATGAGGATCTGCCAGCCCTTTGTCTTGGTCTAATTGTCTCTAGAACATCCATCGAGGCCCTTTGAGCACGTGTTCTTTCATAGCAGCAGCTGATGTTCTACTAACCACTCCTTTAAAACTGAATCATACTGATACATGACGGTGAAGAAATTCCACGGATTGTATTAATCCTGGAACCGAATTTCTTCTGCATTTACGACCCTGTTTCTATAATTCCAAGCATTAGAGCTTGACGAAGCCATCTTTTGAAAAACTATGGGCTGTAAGAAGAAAGACCACGAGGAACGGCGTAGTCAGGCGTGGAAAAATTGAGCTTTTCCTTAGTCCTGAACTATGTAGTTCACGTGGGATTAATATATCAATTGTGTATATGTAACTGTTTGACATTTTCTTTAAATATATCCGTAAAGTTGGTTTGCAGTTCGCAATTCGAATCGCGAACTGGAAACTAAGAAATCAGTTTGCAGTTCGCGATTCGAATCGCGAACTGTGAACTGGCAACTAGTCTGTAGTTCGCAATACGAATCATGAACTGCGAACTTGCAGCTAATCTCTATTCAAACATCATACGATATTCGAATCGCAAACTGGTGACTGGTTTGCATTTCTACAGTTTGCAATTCGAATCGCGAACTGCGAACTGGCAACTACTCTGCAGTTCGCAATTCACAATTCGAATCATAAACTACGACAACTAATTTCTGTTCAAACAGGGAACTAGTCGATAGTTCCGAATTCGCTATTCTTGAATCGCAAACTGCAAACTGGCAACAAGTCTGCAGTTCGCAGATCGCAATTCGAATTGCGAACTGGCCATTACCCTGCAGTTCGCAATTCGAATGGCCAACTGCGAACTGGCAACGACTCTGTAGTTCGCACTTCGCGATACAAACTTGCAACTAATCTCTATTCAAACATCATACTGAGAACTGGGAACTAGTTGAATCGCGAACTGGTTGCCCGAACTGACAACTAGTCTGTAGTTCGCAGTTCGAACTGCAATCTGCGAACATGTTTGCAGATCACAATTCGAATCGCGAACATCAGGCAAGTTACCAGTTCTCAGTTCGCGATTTCCAAGCCTTAGTTCGAAATGAAGCTTGCAGACTAGTCACCAGTTTGCTATAAGAATAGCGAATTTTCGCGATTCAAACTGCGAATTGCGAACTACGAACTACAGACAACAAGTTTGCAGTTCGCGATTCGAATGGCAGACTGCAAACCAGAAGCCAGTTTGCTATTCGAACAGCGAATTCAAGTTATCAATTCCATTTGCGAACTAACTGTAAACCAGCTTGCAGTTCGCTATTCGAATTGCGAACTGCGAACTGCAGACTATTGAACTGCAGACAACTTTGCGAACTGCAAACCTAACATGAGTTTCCTAATCAAATAACGAAATGCAAACTAGTTCTCATTCCCAATTAGCCGTTCAAATGAAGATTAGTTGCCAGTTCGCGATTCGAATTGTGAACTGCAAAGTTTAACATGTTCGCAGTTTGCAGTTAGAACTGCAAACTACAGACTAGTTGTCAGTTCGGGCAACCAGTTTGCGATTCGAATTTCGAACTGGGAACTACAGACTAGTTGCCAGTTCGCAATTTCGCGATTCAAATCGCGAACTGCAAACTGATTTCTTAGTTGTCATTTTGCTATTCGAATCGCGATCTTTGAACTGCGAACTACAAACCAACTTTACGGATATCTTTTAAATAGTGCAGACAGACTTCAAGTACGAAACGATCATAGTGAATATTTAAGTTTTTTACGGGTTTTCCTGAGGGCATCAATGCTTCTAAAACATCGGGCTTAGCAGTCATTTTAGTCAAGTACTTTAAAATGGCATACGAAGTATTTCGTTCATATTTTATGAAATGAATATAAAACGCATCCTCCCCGGGAAAGTTGCCTATCCATATTAAAGCCCAATTCTTATTGTCCCCGGGGTAAATGCCTTTAAACACTATATTACGTTAATTCCGTATTAATAATAATCATTAAGACACTTCCAAGATCCATTTCTGAAGCATTATGGGCCCCCAGAGAAAACCCTCTTCATATAACATAAGTAGCATATACTAATTGAGTGTAGCTGACAAGAATAATTCTTTGATATATAAATCCGGTTTTCCGTCGGGACAGATATCAGACAATATGTAAAGAGAGAGGGAGCGCGCATTAAAACAATACAAATGTTATTGTTTTGACTTAATAAAATGTCATATGTAATGTGATAAATTTAAACTGATAAACAAAACAATTGCAAAACAAACCCACTATAATAGTATGATGTAAAACTGTATAAATTAATCTTTTAGATCTACATGTTTAAAAAGAAAAAAATATTTGATGGTTGAAGGAAGACTCGAACTCCTGCCTCTTTGGTGACCATAAAATGAAAGTCTTCTAACGCCAAGTGTTATAGCACTCAGCTATTGTTCTTTTCCTACTAATAAAGCCACATTTAGCTCTCATAAACATCAAATAAAACTGATAACATCCATGTTTTACCATGAATAACAATAAAGAGTTTCCCGATAGTGCGCTATATACCTTGATTTTACAATACTTTGTGTTGGCTTCCGATGCGAGCTTTGGCCATGCCTCACAAAAACACAATTTATATACATTTACAACTAGTAAAGTTTAAGTACTTCCGTGGGCTACAAAAAAATGATGATCTTTGCAATAATTATAATTTCACTCTTTCTTTTATTAAATCATGATGTTTCTCGCAATAATCTATCTAGTCATAGCATTTCAAATTCAAATTTTAAATGCTTAGTACTCCGTCGGGAGCACTTTCAGTTTGGCAGATTTTGGTCGACCGAGTCTTGCAAAGTTGAGAAGCTCGGACGTTTCCGTAGTAAAAGGCCGAGCAAATTTACGAAAGGAAAGTTGATAAACGGTTGAGGTTTCTAATACGGATCGATATGTTATTTAAAGAGTTTTGTTCATTTTAAGTTTTACAAACATTTTTTTTTTCTTTTCTTGCAATAAAGTTGTTATAGGACTTCAAAGGATAAAGGATTTTAAACTCGCACTTTACTGACTTTACCTCGGTTTTCTTTCAAACGTTACCCTTATTGTCGCCCCATAGCCTGGAGTACCAGCCGGTAAAATCCGTTAGGAGCTTCTGAGTAAATGTCACTACTAAAGCCACTATGAAAGGAGCATTTAATGAACTAAACCGTACAAAAAAATACCGTATAAGGATTAACAATAAGATCACACCTTTGTGGCCATACTTGATCTTTTAGTCACTAGGAAAATTTCCGGAGGAAAAGAACAGTCAAAAGTAAGGTAAACATCTATAAGTTATTAATTAATGTATCTTAGCGTGTTAAAATTTAACCACCTTAGCAAGTTACAAAGTAAGCTTGTTAGCAAAAGCCTGTTAATACTGAAAACAAGCTATTGGGAGCAAAGGCAAAAGTCAATTTGACCAAGTCTTATTTTTATCAGCATTTTATCTGTTTCTGAAATAACACTTTAATTATACATTTGTAAAATGAATTTGTGACACCAGAAGCGTGAAGTTGTGCTATAGAGAAATAACTAAAAAAAGAAGGGAAAAACAAGCTTTTGGAAATAGGCTGTACATGTATTGCAGAGTTTAGCTTATCACGTGGTCTCAGTGTCACGGACTATCTTTTGACAGAAAAATCTAATCTCAATATAAATAAAGGATTTTAATATTCAGCAATGGTCTACATTATCCGACCATGCAGCGATTTATTTCAGTTTTATTAGAAAAGGTCATAAACCTGAGAACACCTAACAAATTTGATGCATTTATACAATAAAACGGAACGAAAATAGTATGGGACAAACAAAAAGTACATTATGTTTAAATCATCAGTTTCGGATGATTTAGTCTTAATACAAGACAATAAACATAGATCAGTTAATGAAACAGTGACGAGTTTGTCTGAGATTTTGTATAAAATGCAATGAAAACTTTTGGCAAAGATATAGATGTTGTCAATAGTAACAATTCCTACCCAAACAAACTGAAATGATTTAACAGCGCTTGCCATACAGCTTAATTTGAAAATACAAAAAGGCAAGAAATCTCTTTTTGAACAATAATACAGAGATGAAAACAGAAAATATATAAGTGACAAGAAGGACAAAAATTCGAAAGTATGGCAACTACCCAGCCACGCAAAATTGGGAAATAAATTAAAAAATGCTACGGAAACGGACAAAAAAAGGTAGAAATCGAAATTGAACAGTTGTATGAACATTTTAATACACTTTATGGTGAAGATGGTAATTTATATGATAATGATATCAATGTAGAAAGTATCACAGACGAAGAATTAGTATTTGCTATATCTGAAACAGAGATACATAAAGCAGAAATATAAGTCTGTAGGTCCAGACGGAATCATTAAAGCTGCGTATAGTTTAATCTCTACACATCGTGTTTTCCTTTTTAATAAAATATTTGAAACTGTAGTTTATCCTGAAATTTAGGGCTTGGGTTATATTATCCCAATCTTTAAAGGTGTCAACCCCAAAGAAACAAAGACCTACCGCGGTATTACATTAGATAATATATTACCAAATATTTATTCACATATCCTACCTAATCGCCTCGATAGCGCGTCGGTAGAGCGTCCTCTTCAAGCGCGGGAGGTCGTGGGTTCGCTCCTTGGCCGCATCATACCAAAGACGTGAAAAATGGTACCAGTAGCTCCCTTGCTTGGCGATCAGCATTAAAAGGGAAACTGGCATCTCTTCTCTCATACCCTCACGGCGATAGATACCATCAGGAATGAGGTGTCGAGAGTGATTAATATAAGTTGGATAACTTGTTTCACAATCGACTTAAAATTAATTAGTATAAACTAATTTGCCTAATAGATTAACTGCATGGGCTCAAAAGAATGATAAAACTTGTTGACTCTCAGTTTGAGGTCCAGAAAGGAAAATGTACGATTGTTTGTATATTTTTATTACACTCAGTTATATCAAAAGGACGCTTACTCTATATAAATAGATTACAAAAATTTTTTGATAAAATAAACCGTTTGCTCCTATGGCAAAATCTTCTTGCTGAAAACGTTAGTATTAAAATGTAAAATGCCATCAAATCGATGTATTATGTTGACTGCTCATCAGTTAAGCATAATGGACAAGTATATCCAAATGTATTCAATTCACATCATGGCCTGAAACAAAGTGACCCGAGTTCATCTCTCTTATTCATGATGTTCGTGAATGATATAGCAAATAACATAAATTCAGATCTTGATGGAACATTTTCTGTAAATGTTCTCCGTCTAATTTTGATATTATATGCAGATGATCAAGTATTATTTTTCAACAAAAGCAGAAACATTACAATCTATGCTATATGATGTAAATAGTATTGCAATGTATTAGGTCTTAGAAATAAACATAAACAAAACTTAAGTCATGATTAGCGAAAAGGAGAGACCGACTCAGTAGCTACCGGTATGTTTTTCCTTTTATAATGAAAAATATACTGTAGTTTATTTTTTTAGATATTT
>JAFMSR010002301.1:0-24952 GCA_022818135.1 Saxidomus purpurata
GGGTTTACAAGATATTTTATCGTAACACCCAAACAAATGATTTTGGTTTATGTGGTTTAAGAAACGTTTATTCATTCCTGCAATTTAAAATTTCAAATATGTCTCAGGGAACTGAAGCAAATCTTTTATTGTTATCTTGAAAAAAAAAGCCCTATCATGCTCAGCTTACAAAATAAGCAAAAACTCATTTGATGGCTGTTGTTTATCGTAAAAGTAAGATGGGACTTAATGTGTCCGTTCGTCTGTTATTTTGACTCTGAACATGTATTAATAAATTTGTAGAAGAGTATTTGTTTGATTTCCATGCATGTAAAAGTGCAGATAAAATAGGGTAGATAAAAGGCAATCATAAATCACCCTTAAAATAATATTGCTATTTCTTTTCCGGTTCAGGGTGATGTTTCTATG
The DNA here is from genome assembly GCA_022818135.1 of Saxidomus purpurata. Lineage (NCBI taxonomy): Eukaryota > Metazoa > Mollusca > Bivalvia > Venerida > Veneridae > Saxidomus > Saxidomus purpurata. Next base: position 409 of record JAFMSR010002301.1, read on the forward strand.
ATAAATTTCATTTGTTTTTATAAATCTTTACCGAGTTGTAACACCCGTTTGATATTCTAACGGAAGCCACTAGATCCAACAAATTGTAAAAGGTGTTGGTCCCTAAAACCATTTGTAATATATCACAGTAAAGGTGCCTCAACGAAATCTTTAAGAAAAACAAAACGATAACCATGTTGCTCCCTTTTGGATTATGATAATTCAATCAGAGAATGCGTTTGACCCGACCGCGGCACTTTTTGTGCGAACGCAAAGTCATTTAAGTAAATCGCCGGAGGTGTTTACACTACGGACTAATCTAGGCAATTCGACCGTCTGATTGCAATTAGGAACCTCATCACCCGGGTACGAAACGGTAGTTCGCTAACTTGACAAATTTACCCCGGGATACTTAAAACGGCACACTCCGAACATACATTATCTTTGAAGAAATCACGTAATTATCTTAAACAGAGATTAGAATCAGAGCACGCGCAGTATGTTTCAGGTCTTATAGTATTTTCCTCCCCACAAATGCTGGAACAAAATGTAAACTTGTCAAAATTTATGACAAAAGTTTGAAAAGCAGATTAATCATTTTCATTTTAATATCTTTATCAAGCCAACAAAAAGTTCTTGTGCATCGTCCTAGTTACTGAAAATTGATTACCAGACGACAGTGTGGATATTAACCATATTGGAACATTATTAAATCAATTATCAGCAATGTTTACCTTCGGATTTTGACAATATTTATATATTTTGACATTGGTCATGTCCTTCTAATATATTGGTTTTCGTAAATTTATAAAAATCGATTTAAAGTAACCAGGGATTTAATTTTACACATTAAGGCTTACCGTAATGATAAGATAGCGTGAAAAGATTTACAATATTATTCTGTACAAATGCATCACACCAGAATATAAAGCAAAGAAAAAATAACTAAATAATGCATAAAGAAAGATTGAACTGCGTATTTTGGGTTAAGTGTCGAAATGTGCCTAAAAGTCTTTTTTGCCCTTGATGATTGAGTGGAAAAAATGCTCTTGTTTAATATTTTCTACATGATCAACATAAAAACATTGAATCCTGAATTGAAATAAGATAAAATAAAATAATATTTACGAAAGAAAATGAATAAGAAACCATTAAGAACTTACAGAAAGAAATTACACGTGTACTTTATCTTAATATAAGCGAGACGTTCATTTAGAAAGATTTTCTTGACTGGTTTGGTATTGTTTGGGTATACGTTCAATTTTCTTTAGCAAATCAACACCAATAAATCATTGGAGAGAGGCTGGACAGATTGTGATATTGCAGGAGAAATTGGACGGAACAAATCGAATAACAAATGCTCGTTAGCCTCTATAGGGACATTGAACAACAAATTAACAACATTACTTCAAATAAAATTCAGCTCTGTCTAAATTAGGGACTGTCAACGGAAATTGGGATAAAAACATTATTTTCGAGGATTCATTATGTCTGGAGTATTATTTGCAGGAAAGTTGACTTTCCAAAAGTCACTTTTGGGTTTCGTTTACATTTTGCCTAAAACGAGGCTTGTGTGCGATTTTAACACTAACAGTAATGGGCGGGGAGACATGTCGTCACAGTGAACAAAGGTTAATAATATTAAACAGTTCATCTGTTAACTTTAATAACCAAACGGCGAAAGTAACTCTCATCAGTCGAACTCCTGCCGTGAAAAATATTTATTCCAATCGCCCCTTGTCACTTATTTGCATTTAGTAAAACTAATACACAGAAAAAATCGGAAGAATTAGATGCGCACTTCACGGCGAAAGTTTAATTTTGGAGTCGTGTCGACCCGTTCATGATTTATCCGATTAGCAGAAGCCACATCTTATTGTAGTGAGGATGGATTGATACTTGCTTTTTCAAATTTAGCAAAAGGGGGATTAACTAACGGAATGACAGTTGAAAATGCTTCAAGTATCTATGATAGATTTTATTAAATTCAATAAGAAAATAAATTGTTTGTTTGAGCGAAACGAATTGACAATAATCTTGCCATACGATGGCATTTACAAACTCATTATTTGCGATCGGGATGCAGAAAATGTGGTCAGAAGTTGTCAATTGAAGATGAATGGACAATTCCCTCGAGGTCACGTGATGAATCCAGCACGCGCCTAGCACGCGCTAAATTTTCAGGATATCGTCAGAAGACAATCAAGTTGACTAACAATCCATGGGACTGAAAATTAACTACAGATTGAAAAGTTACACCAATTAGGCAAGTATCAATGACCAGATCACTGATAGAGAGCAGATAATACGACATTATCTTGTCATCAAGAATTGTTCCAATGTAACTGTAAACGTTTGTATTTTGTGCAATATTTAGATTGTATTTGACACTAATTAGTGTACGTTACTTTTCCAAACGACTCTGAGACAGTGTAATTGACCATTAAGAAGAACAATAGAAATGTCAAAAACCTATTTGTGTGCCTTAACATGATAACATCAATAGAATGACCAAGAAGCTGAAATTATCCCGTGTACGAAACAGTCTTAGTCCTATAATCTCTCCGTGATTATGAAATATTGAAATGTGACACTAACTAAACAACGACTTTAGGTTACTAATATCGTTATCGGACGCATTAAGAAATTCAGAATATTGTCAGAATAGGTATAGGTTATCAATATAAAAGCGTGAATATGCATAGATAAATATAAGATAATTTAGTAAATAGTTACTATGGATATGTCAAAATTCAGATAAAAGACCTGTATAGGGTTCATTTAGCAAATTCTCAACCTTTAGTGTAAATGGCTAACTGATAATATAGAATTTCGAATACTTGTAGCACCATTCTTTACTAATTGGTCCTATGTATATCGTTGTTTTGTTCTATTGTAACGTGTACTTGACCCTTTTTTCACCCGTAGTTGCAATTGGGAAGTCTACCATATACGAAGGTGTTTAAATAATTAGCATCATTGTGACCGAAAACATTTCCCGTGCGCGTGCGATATTCCCCTTAAGGCTGTCGGTGTTTCTCCATTTCGTTTTAAGCCTATTAATTTGAAATAAAATACAAAATACACGCAGTTGATTTAGGCTTCTTAAAGTAATAAATGTAATAATTTGGTTCTTTCACTGTAAAGTTAAACTTGTGCTTCCATGTCTGGAATACAAAACGTATATCAGTACTAAGACAATATCAAGCAAACTGCTCTTTTTTAGCAATAGAAGACAGCACACTGGCTATAATGAACAAAGTGCAATTCAAATGGATTACTTCAAAATATCGCATATTTTCGGCAAAGCCATTAAGCATTGTAGCGACAGATTTTTGGCACATTCAAGCCGAAACAAACATGGCTAGTTGACATAAAATCTGTATTAGTATGCAGAAATGCTTTAAGTAGGCTCTCCTTTGAGAAGAATCTTATTCCAATTTTACAATCGAGCACTCGTGGCGATTTTTCGTCTACGTCAGAAATATTAGCATAACAAAGGCGGTTCAAGTGGATCTCCTCGACGTACACCTTACTTCTAAAAAGTTACACTTTACCGAAACAATCGGTCTTCGGTTCCGTTACGCTGCGGTCTCCAAAAGTTTGCTAATTTTCTACACACCATTTAGAAAATTGACAAAGAATGGGAAAATTATTCACTTCCTGACATAAACTAATATAACGAAAGAAAACAAGTATGTTAATTGCGGATAGGCCATTAAAGAAACTGCCACAGTATTAAAAATGGAAAAAAATGGATTGCACGAGTACAAGACATACAGCTTAAAATTAAGATTTGAAAAGTACATCATTATTTATTTTCCTCATTTAATAAATTACGTACAAGAGACACTTAAAGCAAATTACATATAACTGAAAGCGGGTTATTCTATATTCTAACGCGGATAAGTTCAGACCAAGAGCTCTCCTTAGAAACATGCTGCTTTTTCTGAAAGGGGATGTAAGTGTATCAGTAGCCACAACAATAAATGTGGGAAAACACTTGTAAGTTTTATGACCACGTTAAACCATAATGACCAGTATTTATACATATCATTTCGCTCTATAAAACATTCATGGTTTCCCTCATTTGTGTCTCGGCCTCAATGGGGTCTCACTACCACAGGGGCGGTTAATGCGTAAAGATGAAAGGCACATACCGTTAATTTCTTATTTAACGTTGAAGTATGAGATTCACTGATGTAAGTGTAAAGCCCACGGCGCCGACATGTCTCCTGGAACTTGGTCAGAAAACTTTCCAGCAATTTTAATGAGATTCTGAAAGTTTTTAGTTTAGACGTAATGGACTCTGGTCTGAATGGTTTATAACATTCTTAGATATTATCATAATACCTTAAAACTTTCTACATATTGTTGCAATATATACATCTAACAATCTGATACTCTAAGTCCCTTCACAGTAAGGTCCCTAGTGTTTTTATTACTCGAGAATCTGAGTTATTATGTCCACTGGATCAAATTTGAAAATAAAATAAAAAGAATGGAATCTTAAAACGTCGCTATAAAAAACCACTGAAAAGTTTGCTGTTAAGGGTTTTCCTTGTTTTCTCAGAAAAGACTGCAGCATTTTAACCGATTGTAAAAAAATGCTATCAATGTGTAAGGTAGACTATTTTGAACAGACTATACATGCATGTCGTAAAACTACACTATTTATGACTATGTGCACTGGAGTTATTGGTAAAAAAATATCTGTTTTCAGTAACAGTGACTTAGACCTTTAGCCGAGAGACCTCAAAACCAACCACAGCGTACGCTTTGATTATACACTGAATGAAAACGACATACTCCAATTTAATGAGCAGAGATTTCGTTGAAAACTGAGTTAAAATAGACAAAACAATTTATATTAGTATGTACTACTCTTAGTGAAACAAAAAACTGCATGTGATCACGTGTAATATTGGTCTTTTACAGTTTCAGAAGGCCATCAGACTGACCACTTTATGTACGTCACCATGTGCACACTAAGTGAAGTATGGTAACAAGTGCTATCATAAAATGCCAAGCTTTAGAAGTAAATGATGGGGGCTAAAGACCGTAGCTACACCAACAGAACACTTATCAGTTATAATATAAATAATATGTTTTTAATATTTTTAGTTTACAGATATGCTCTAACTGAAGTTGCAAAGCAGGATAGCTATTCCGTATACATACGGGAACAGCTTATTTACAAATGACTCTGGATGCATAATTCATTTTAAATGGCACTAACAGGATTCCGAATAATTCCATCATTTCTCTAAACATTTATGTGTCTTTTAGATTTTTGACAGATATTCACCGGAGTGGATGGCCGTTGACATTACAATGCATATCCAACAAGCATATGATCGATCCGGACCAACCATACTTGTAATTTCAAAATTCCTAAAGCATACACTCATGATATGGCAGAGTTATTCTAGCTCGCTCCGTGTTCAAGATGGCGGGTTAATCATTTGAAGATTGAGATAGAGAAATAAATACCATTTTAATTACTATTTTCGAATTCATGTTTGGGTCTTTTTAGCTCGCACGACCACAAAGTGGCCATGGTGACTTGTGATCATCATGTGTTGCCTACTAGTTCCTTCAAATTTAGTTGATCCCTTTCGGAACTTTTGTTGTCATGGCAACAGAAAGAAAATATCTTTATCTTTTTAATAGACTGCGTCACGGAGCCGATTTCAAAATATTTTCATAGAAATTTTATAGGGTGGCCATGTTGGCTATGTTAGCTGGTCAAAAAGCTGGGTCTAGTTTTCCCTACATGACTGACTGAATGGAAACTTCAAAAAGATATCGTCTAACAGTATAGGTTCATTTCAAAATATTTTCACACATTCATATCCTTTGGTACTCTTAATAAATTCCTTCAATGATTTTGGTTCGTCGGAGTCGTGGCTGTGAGAGGTCGTGGCTCTTATCCCAATGTATAAATAAAAAACTTAAAAAATATGCTTTTCAATGATTGACCAAACCTTTAAATAATATCAAAATGTTCCTTCAGTGACCCTTTACCACATCATTTCCACGAATTTAGTATGTTCAAGCTATGACCGCTGGTTTTCATAGAATTATATGGCAGTTTATGTACGTCGATTTTCTTACGAAAGTCATAACATCAAATATCGTTGGCTCGTGTTTTCTATAAATATATAGATTTATTTCAGGACATTACTCTGTAAAACATTTTGCCCACACTGAGAGCTTTGTCGGAATCCAAAGATATTTTAATAGCTTATTTCAGTCGAAACTTTACGCAAATTTGAACGCAAATTTTGTGGTTTTTATAGCGCTTGATGTGGTGGATAATGTTTTATGAAAGATGAATATACCTCATCAAAATCTGTAGGAAATGTGAGTACAATCAATAAAAAGTACGCGCCTCCACACGCCACACCGGCGACGATCATTACGACGGCGGCGTCGGGATCATGTCGTAGTAAGTCTGTGGTCTCATAATATAAACGCCGATGTAAAAGTACATGTAAGTTTGATGTTATGATTAATCGTAGGTCTTGTAATACCAAGAAAGTTTTGTCAGATTAGGAGTTATGTGGCATGACAAGCTTTATATACACGATACGATTTGATCGACCTTTTATCCCGCCATCTTCATCTTTTATGCGCTCCAGACATGCTATACAAGTACATGTAGATAAACCTACCGAAGTATCACACCAAAGTGTCCCATTTCTGTTTTGCCTCTCTCTATACACACGCTAGGAAGGAGCTGTAGTAACAGCCACAAGCTAGCTGGCTGTGAGATAGACTGTTCTGAGTTTGAAACATGTGTGATAAAGAAGATATTAAAGTGTACCATTTAAACACTCTTACTTTAAAGTTGTTGATCTGTTACACACTACTAGCTGTTCTAAACCAGTCTCACTCGCTTTTATCAAATTTATCATAGAAGTAAGTATAAGGTACCGTCTACTGGCCGATGAATATGCCTGTAAATGAAAAGAAAGACATTGTTGTTGTTGTTATTGTTGTTCATTAGTTTGAGTGACGAGGTAGCGTTCCTTGGACGACCCAGACGTAATTTTATCAAATCGATCATGCACAACACCCGGCACATGCTAAATGCTCTGTAAGGAACTAAGGATACATATCGTCATTTTATCCCAGGTTTGTTTGTAATTGTGCTCTTTGGGTCCACCGAACTTTTTCGAGGTGTATAATCGGTACGACCCGTAAATTTTATACCAGGATTGTACAATCTAGATTTTATACAGAAATCATGATCACGCGAAACTTCTACCGCACTCATGTAGTACAGCAAGAGAACAAAGTGATGATGCTCCGTTACGTGCCTTAATTAATAGCCATAAAGTAGAAAGTGATTATAAAAACTAATATGCATAATTGTCATAAGTGATGTTACCAAAGAAGATAAATTAATCATTATGCACAACTGCACCTGTAGTGTGGGTTTTTACAGCACGTAAATGTAAATATATACATCATTTTGATTGCCAGCATCTCTTTTAATTTCAATCATTTCACCGTTTCTCCTTCGTAATGAAAGGAACGTAAAATTGGCATCCGAGATGTAATATCGGCAATCTAATTACTTCATTTCTGTAAGAAGAAGGCGTTCCGGTGTATTTAATTAATAAAAGGGGGAATTACACTTTTCAGCCCCCTTTTATAATGATCATAAGTTTATATGAAGTCTAATGCTTCGCGGACTCCCACCAATCTCGCTAACATTTACGGCATTTTCGCCTCTGGGATGCCTCCAAATTGTCTCAGCGTAGACAAGAATGATCCCCAACAAATATTTTCTCTCTTGGAGGGATTACGCGAATAAAGGTTCTAAGAAAATAAAACTGAAATCGCTAATTAGAAACTTAACATGCTCGGAATTTGTATGCGCGTTCCAGTAATGACTTTGTTCAAGTAGCTGATGGAGTTTATGGCTGTAATTTTATGCAATCGAATATGTATATAAACATCCTTGTTATAATTTATACCCATAAAGAAAACATATAATATTAATAAAGCGTTCATCAAAGAGATTTCAGTGCTACGTCTGTCGCCGCAACACTGTTTTCAGCTTATATTCTCTTTATTAACAACAGAACTTATTACGCATCGTAACGAACAAAGTTGCCTTTTACTTGTTTTGTGAAAACTTCAAACTAACATCATACAGACGAAGAGTTAGCTAAGATTCTTGCAGGGGTTTTTTTTCTTACCTATTTGTGCATCAATCTAATTACTCGTATATGCAGCAGTTTTGCATTATTTGTTCTTGTTTTTCAAGGGTTTATTTTGTACTGCTTAGTTATTATGTTCTGTATTTTTGTATATTTGGGTACTATTCAGCTTTGATAGTTTTGAATATTGATCTAATTCTCAGATTTAATCCATATCTCTTTGACCTATGTACATTTATCTCTTTGCACGATTTCTTCAACATTTGAAATTGAGTCCGTTTTTTTCTTAGCATAGGAAATGACATGTATTCCTGCCTAGCTGGAAATTCTACATACACTATATTGTACAACAATTGTGTCTGAGTAAAATTAAAGGCATCCACAACCTTAGCTTTCCTCATTGAATTACAGACAACTTTAAAACAACACATGGTTTATCATAAATGTACAAAGGCCCACCATGCATGTCGACCACAGGGATGTTTGGCGAAACAGCTTAAACGTTCCTTTAATAACGTCAAAAGCAGCTCAAGAAAAATGACAGAAACTGTTCTAGATGTTATGTAAGAGATAATCATATTAAACTACCTGCTCTGTGATAAACATCCTACTTGATTGAGAGCTCCAAAAGTCTCCAAGTTCCCATAAAGACCTATCTTAAGTGGATCTAGATCCGAATCTGCAGATATTAATTACCCGGTATCAACAATCGTATCTACAATGTAATTTGCCGGTATGATACCGTTCTGCGATCAGAGAATATCTCTTTCCAACGTAATCAACATTTTAAAAAGGACAGCAAAAACTTTAAAGAGAAAAAAATCAATGATTAAGCAATGTAAAATTCTCAAGATTCTTCTAAAGTGATTTGCGGGCGTTTTTTTTATTTATTTCACTGATTTATATTTTCAAATATGAAAGTAATCTGATGATTTCTCACCGTGCGATATAATTTAACACTTTACAAAACTAGATTTACAGTATTTTGTATGGAAGCCTTGGAGGGCCACTTTTGAGTTTCGACTTGCGGGTGTTTTTTTACTTTTGACTTATGACTTTTGTACGCCGTACTTTTGACTTATGACTAGAACTACTGTATTGCCTCTTTGGCGTTTTTATTAAAACAATGTAAACACGTCAACACTCAATAAATACAATTTCTATTTAAAAGATTTTAATAAAATCAATTATATATATATATAAGTTACATCATTTGTGTCAATAGTAACAAAATAAAACGTGTTTTAACACGCTTTTTGTTTTGACTTTTGACTTTTGACTTATGACTTTTGACTTATTACTTATCACTTTTGACTTTTGACTTATCACTTTTGACTTTTGACTTACTACTTATCACTTATGAAAAAAGAAACCCTAATCCTAACCCTAACCCTAACCCTATACACGGTCCTCACTGAGGACCTCCAGCGGCAGGTTCAGGTAATACTAGGAACCTGCTACTGAGGACCCAACAATATAACAATATACTTATACATATTACGCACTTTTAATTTCCTTCGGTATACCTTGTGATATTAACATATAGATACATAAAAACATAAAAGTAATTTTTTAAAACTGTTACCATAGCAAAACAAAAAAATTCAACTTTTTTTTTCAGTTCCTTCATAGTTGGCTTGACGCCTGGGGGCAAGTCCCCAACCCCCGCTTAAAGAAAATTCTCAATTGTATATTATCTTGTTAAAAGAAGGTCTCATGGTAGATAAGAAATATGTTGCTTTAAGTACATTATGCTTAATGAGCTAGCTTCTTTAAATAAAGAGATTATTATTATTATTATTATTATTATTAAAGAAAGAGGACACCCACAAGGCCTCCCGAGCCGAGAGTTGCGTCGCCGCTCACTGCGGAGGCTCCCAAGGTCGCCTCCTGACGCGCCGTCACGGCTCATTGATACTAAAATAAATGACAAAGACAAAAGTAACTTAGTTCATTTATTTACAGCAAACAAGTTTACAGTGCTACGCACAAACATCATTTTAAAACCTTAATACAGGTTCGAATCCCAGTTTATATTGTCACAGCAGATCATTATGCTTTTTATGCAGTACCATTCCTCTTAAAGTGTCTGAAAGTAGCAGTCATAAGTCAAAAGTCAAAAGTTGAAAGTCATAACTTAAAAGTCAAAAACACCCGTAAGTCGAAACTCAAAAGTGGCCCTCCAAGGCTTCCATAATTTTGCTCTCTTTCTATACCCAAAACATAACTTGAAATTCTAGCATCGATATTATAACAAACACGTTTAGTGCTGCAACTTTCTTGCAGTACTGAGAGAGGGACCGGGGCACAAAATACCACATTTTGGTACTGAACAATGAAATAATCAACTAAGTCACACAATTTCTTTCGAATGAACACAGGTTATAATCCATATTACATGTACTTTACGCTTTAGCCATGTAATGATACGTTACTTTTGATAACATAATATTCAGAAAAATGACAACATTTACGACAAACTTATAAAAAAACTGTTTACTTATGACATTTGCGAAATGATTAACCCCCAACACATGTTATGAAGTGAATAAATCTTACATATAGTGTTATGTACGTTACTTTACGTTACTTCAGTATAGAAGTGCACTATACAATAGCCTTAAGTATTAAGGTGCAACGTGCATATTTTCTCATTTAAAATAGTTTTGTAATGTTAATAATAGTAAAGATAAGAATTGAAACAAATGATTTCACATTATATTTCAGCTCAATATTCTAAATACATCGTACCTGTACATTTAATACAGCAGATATATGACTATGTTACCATCACAAATATTAAGAAACAAGTACATTGTATATGAATTTTATTCAAACAGGTTCTAAAAAAATAAAGACTCCCACATTTATCACAAATAGGTCAATACATGTCATTTCCCATGGTTTGTTAGGCTGTCTTCATTAGTCAGATCTTGCTGTGTAATTTACATGACTCTGCATTACTAAATCAATAAATTAATAGTTTATACTGTGGCTCATTTAATAGCAAATCATAAAATGCTTACATGTGTTTGAAGTTGCTTACACCCAACTTACTTTGAGAATAGGACCTGTGACGAAGCACTGACGTTACTTTACGTTATATAAGAAAATAAAAGGTAAATATTGAATACTATAATATCACTACCACTTGAAAAATATTTTTTTATTTACAGCTCCACTGTACTATGCATGCGATACTGAAAAGAATACCAAAATCAAAAGGGACGTGATTTATGGACACTTGTCTGTTCACTTTCTTCTCCTTTTCATTGGAAAAAAATGTTTAAATTATTCCAGTATTGACCATTGACATCATTATTCAAAATTTAATACAGTCCATCCAATGCACAAGTTTTTTTTAAAATAGAAATTGTGAAACAAATCTTGAGATCACTGGCTTAGATATTTATCACTTTTGTCGCAGTCACGTTAGCGTTAGGATTACGGTTATACAGAAGTTATCTCTTTTGTTACAAATTTCCAGGAGTCGCCGCAAGCAAAGCATTGTTAACGTACTTATACTGTACTCAAGCCAAAAACAATTCGTCAGGGATAAAGTCATTACTATTATTATGTCGTTAATATTTTCGTGTTCTTTTTATGTTCCTTACTTTAAATCATAATGTATCAATGTATTATCTTACAATAAACTTAACTAAGTAGTGTTACGTTTATTGCCATAAAAGAAGCAATAGTGGAATATTTTAAGCCAATTCTCTATATCCTCTCCTAGGGCTGATTGTTAGTGTGACGACGTTACCATCGTAAAATAATCAAAGACACAGAGGGCCATGTAGTGACAGTCGAGTCTAGAATCTACTGCACTAGTGTCTGGGCGAATTTCTTCCACAAGTGACACCGACCATATTTAAAATATTTCGTTGCTTCCTAGATTAAATTCAATGAATTTCATCAGCGTTCATCCTACAGTGGAACTATTACAAACCATATAATAAACAAAGACCAATCAGATTTATGGAAATGACCAAATGGCATTCTATTCTGAGGTTAGAATGTTTGTTAAATTCAGATTAAGATCGTTAGATCGAGACAGGATTCGGTTAAAGATGCACGATCGAGACAGGATTCGGTCAAAGATACCCTTCAGATCCCAACTTCATGACAGGATTCGGCAAAAGATGCCCTTCAGGTCGTTAGCACAAGAAAGGATTTGACCAAAGATGCCCTTCAGATCGTTACATAAAGACATGATGGCAATGCCTTATCGTGACAGGATTCGGCTAAAGAGGCCCTTCAGGTCGTTAGAGCGAGAAAGGATTGGACCAAAGTTGCCCTTCAGATCGCTAGATCGAGACAGGATCGGTCAAAGATGTTCTTCATATCGTTAGAGCGAGACAGGATTCGGCCAAAGATGCCCTTCATATCTTTAGAGCGAGACAGGATTTGGCCAAAGATGCCCTTCAGATCGTTAGAGCGAGATAGGATTCGGCCAAACGTGCCCTTCAGATCGTTAGAGCGAGACAGGATTCGGCCAAAGATGCCCTTCAGATCGCTAGAGCGAGACAGGATTCGACCAAAGCTGCCCTTTAGATCGTTAGAGCGAGAAAGGATTCGGCCAAAGGTGCCCTTCAGATCGTTAGAGCGAGACAGGATTCGGCCAAAGATGCCCTTCAGATCGTTAGATCGAGAAATGATTCGGCCATACGGATGCCTTTCAGATCGTTGGATCGAAGTAAGCTGTGACAAAGTTTAATGTTGATCAAACAAATACCGGTAAATTAATGAAAAATAAGTTGCAACACATTGCATGTGAGAAAGCCCAGATAACAAATTGGATGCAGAGTCAGTTTATCGCATTTCTAAGAATGATCTAGCACTTACGAAAATAAGCTGACTGCCTGATGGACAAGAAACGCATCGGGTTAAAAATAGCAACTTACGTTTTGTATAACTGCTCTATAAATACTCATAGCATCGAGAGAGCTACTTCATAATGTCGTAACAGGAGATGAAACATGGTTTCATGAACCCGAAAGGATTGACAGAGTGTAGACTTACAAAAATGCAAAGATATTCACAACTGACAAAGAAACAAAACACGGTTCCAAAAGTCAATTGTCATCGTGGTTCTATAAAGAGTTGTAGTTAAAAAGATATGAAAGCCCATGACGACATTACGACTAGGATGGTATTCGAGATCCCAAGTAACGTGATAATGCACAACTGCATAAGGATTCCGTTGATGTTGAGAGGTCGGAAAGGGTAAAAGTCTGCCCCGTCCTCCATGCTCTCCATCTTTGGCCCCGTGTGACTTTTTCCCGCCACTAACGCATCTTTCGAAACGGCTCCAAGACTACCTCGGGGATAGCGATTTAACAGTGTTTGTAAGATACATCTGTTTTTGTGAAAACTGTACTATGAAAAGGATACAGTAAAAGATGTGTATTGGCTAAAGAAGATAATTTTGATGGTAACTGAAGCAAATTTATAAAACTTCCACCGACTATATCCAAAATCTCACTGACAGCAACATTTCCAAAACACTCCTAGTATACTTTTTTAATTTAGACTTTGCAAATAGAATTATAAATATCTTATGTTACTCAGATTTGGTTTTAAAATGCGCGATAAAAACTTAAAGTCACATTCAAGCTTAAGCTACACCCTTGTATATTTTCGAGAGGACCAACCTAGGGTCTAAATCGTGTGTTGTGTGTGCTCCATTAAATGCTTGAATTTTTACTTAATTCATGTTTAAATGAAGGAATATCGAGCAAAGATATTGGCCATATATGGTGCTGGATACATTACATACTGCAGTATAAGCCATTTGGAACCCCTACCACCGTGGAACAGAATAAAACACGAAACACTGGACTGAGAACGAAAAAAAAATACGTAGAAACTCAAACGCTATGAACCTATACTAGAGTTGGGTCAATCTGACTAAAGTTCACGATCTCCTCATAGCGTAGTGTTTTTGAGAAGATTATTTTAATCAGATTGGAGTTGGGTGAAGTGAAGACTACCTGGTCTTGCAAATCAAACGATAGCACTTGCGAAAAAAAGGTCGAAGCATATAACCAACTTTATCAGGAATTCAGCAGAAACGACAAACCTGTATTCCTTTAACTCTAGTGAATATAAGTCAGACATGTGTGTCAGCGTATGATGTTGTGAAAATAAAACATAAAAATTGTACAAATGTACGACTATCTTGGTGACATTGCTGAAGTCAGGATAATCTATCGAACTTCAGGACTAAGAAAGGTATATGACAAAAAGTGCTTACCCTAATATACGCAGCTGGTGGAACTGATCAGGGTTCTCTACTTTGTGAAAAAAACTTCTCCACACTGTAGGACAACTGTAGTCGCAAAAGTGAAAATTGTCATTGTAACCCTAAGTAAGATGTGAAGTAAGTTTATTCCATATGTAAAAACTTTCGACACAATTTTAATGTGAAAAACAGTTTTTACATATAGGGTAAACTTATTTTTAATTTGAATTAGGGGTAGGATAAGCTTTTCACATTTGTCGAAAGTTTTTACACATGGGGTAAAATTGTTTCACGTTTGTGACCTTTTTCACATTTGGTGGTCCTACACCATATATCAAAATTTGAGTGACATTGTAATGTAGCACTGCAGTACGTTCGAAAAGCTGGGTTTTCTTTACAACATACATTTCATTTTTATTGACGTTTATTTAGCTTTGGGGTAAGTTAAAGCCATTGTAGCAGTTTTGTCCTAAAATTTTGCCGTATTCTTAGATATTCTAGAGAAGTTAATGTTTCATATCTAAAATCACCGTTTTGGTACAACAATCAAAGTGAACATATGAAACGTTTGGAAAGTGGAATCAATTTTATTTATGTTACAATTAAGTATGACAAGATGTAGTCCAGATTACTGCACTTGGTACACAATACGAGTTTTTGAATGAATTATGGCCCAATCAGAACATAAACAAACATGGAACACTTGACTAAAAACGAAACCGCATACGCGGAAGCCAAGATTGTGAATGTATGAAACATAACCAGAATTTGATGAACTAACAGCTAAGTACTTGCAAGCCAACTGATGACTGCACTAAGTCCAGCAGAAGCGGCGCATTCATATTCGTTTAATTAGTAAAGTTCAAAACTTTGTGTGCCTGAGCGTGTGAGAGTGAAAGAGGGACTATTCAATGGTATCTTAGAATATACCATCTGATATCATGGCTATGCAAAGTATATGACGAAAATGCTTACTCAGATTTAAACAACTTATCTGATTATGATTTCTAAATTTACATTTGGTGAAAGGAATCTTCAAACACTTATGGTGAAGTAACTTATTTAATTTCCTGTTGTAAAAGTGTTTTTGCTATGTTCCATTTGTGGCTTTGGTACATGTTACATTGCTGTAGTCTGGCATTAGTAAAAAAACTATGCATGTAAAGCATGCAGTCTTCTGGAGTAGCACGGCGAGATAAATTTTATTTATATATAATTGAGATGCATAAAATCAGTTTTGTATGCGATTATATTCGGATTTTTAACTTTTGAGTGAGTTGCAAGTGATGACCCTTTTCGCTCCTTTTTTAACATGTTGCAATGTTTGTCCTAGATATTCATAGAATGATTGTTTCAGATCAATGTCCATAGCATCGAATAGTGGTAAATTTAGTTTACTTAAGCAGTAGGGCAGTCAGATTGCATTGATAAAAATATGTGTGGTTCATTTATGACCATGTTTGCCGAAATATATTATAATCAAAAAAAAAAAAACTCTCGCAAGCAAGTTACTGGTGTGGTGCTTCTTGTCCGTCGTCCGTCTGTCCGTCCAGTAGTCCTGCTTTATCTATAGAATTATATCCAGATCTAGGATACAGAGATATAGCAATAAGGAGAAGTGATAAGAAAATGTTCTTGTTTTACCATTTGGACTAACTTCTTGATAAAGTAGTGACATCACAAGTCTGGAGGGTCATGTCAAGAGAACAAATTTCCACTAATATGATTCTTTGTTGTAGTAAATGAAGTCTGAACTGAAGTTGTTTTTCGTAGAAATTTGACTTTCAAGTATTTATATATTGAACTTGATAAAATAAATATTGTTTAATCGAAACATAATGTAAATCAGTAAAACGAATTAGAATAGCATGCACCTAACCCTTTATATGGAATATAATGAAATCTATTTGAACACAAGTCAACAGAATTACATTAAAATGTCAATATTAAAACAGTATGTGTCCTTACATTATCAGCAACTAAATGAGGCGAAATCGGCAATATTGCCAGTCTTATTACGGCAGAAAATTCTCATTTTGTTTTCGGTGCAACATTACAATTCTCCAAAGAAAACAAAGTCAATTTTCTGCTGAAATAATGCAACGTTAAATGTGTTCCTTCCGCAATATAGCTTCATTATACATGGGATTAAAGGATCGTCCGATGTGCTCGTAAAACTCCAATATAACCAAACACTGGCTTTTCTCTGGTCAATGTATGCATGAGGGGAACAGAATTAGCTAAAGCATTACATCAATATCGTCCCGGCTTTAAGGAATTTTCCCAGGATAAGATAGAAGCAAAGCCTTTCTTAATTCGAAATTTATATAATTGAAATAAATGATAAATCTATTTCAGTATCATGGGTACAATACAGAATGCATCTATAAATTACCAACTTTATGAATTATTGACATCGGACTGAACTTATTAGTTTTGTTTCTTCCCAGTGAAATAAGGATCGTTTCAAAGCAAAAATGTCTTTGTATTAAAATATATATACATTGTATTATGTTATGTTTAGTTATTCGTAAAGTATGATCCTGGTGCGTTCAATGTCCAATGCCTTAACACATGTAGCCAGAGAAATGTAACCTGCAATAGTTTAAATTCCACTGGAAAGTTTTTCGAACCGATTACCTTTTCTTGATATTAAAACCGACTTAATGTCATTTTCTAGGTATTCTAATTAACACATTCTGCATCTTTAGATTTACCTCGAAAACGAAAAATGACTCTGCAATACTTTTTCGAGTTGGTGACATGTACAAAACAGAATAACTTTGTCAACGTGAAAAAAATTAAAGGCATACTTCTTCAAACGACGATTGAATTAATTAATTAATTAATTAATTAATTCATTCATTCATTCATTCATTCAATCATTCATTCATTCATTCATTCATTTATTTAAGTCTGGTTCTCGATGTACAGACTCTTTTAAGATGGATATAATCACGTAAACCCAAAATTTGATGTTATAAAAGAACGATTAAATCATACACCCATTACTTGAAAATAGTTTGGCAAAATATGATCTCAAAGAAAATGCTGAGACAACGTTTTTCTTGTTCCTTGATGTTGTTATCAACAAGATAGATTTTAAACAGACCATTGACATGCCGACAGACATCCTTATGTCCTAATAAGGCTGGGTCAGTCGTGTCTAAGTTGTGTGGACAAAAATACTTTCTTTCTTGTTATTGAGTCTAGCAGCTTATGTATTGCTCCGAATTATAAATTCGAAGATTTCGACAGTCCTATCATATGTACAATGTATATGTATCTATGTTTGAGAGTAAACAACGATAAGTCTCCAACATTTTTACATATATTTTAGTAGAATCAATAGAAGTTAGATAAAATAAGATATCCATTTTAAAAAATTGTAAAACTGTGTTTAAAACTTCATACATCCTGTTTACCATAGAAATACACGTCACTGGGAAGATTTTTCTGCTCGTCTATTGCTCGATTTTTTTAGGTTCATGTTAAGTGTTTGAAATCATGGGTCCCCTACATGAATTTTGTTTTTCTTTTTTTTATACATCATAAACAAAAATTATATATTTTATATTCCTAAATGTTCAGAAAAGGCAGTTTAAGTTTTCTAAAATGAATATTTGGTTTATAAATGTTTTCTTTGCTTACTTTGTACTTAGGACCTGATATGTATAATGCACCACACTCCTTTATTCAAAATAATTTGTCTCAAAAATTATCATTGTTAGTTGTAAAGCATGCTTATCTAGATAGTCCGAGTATTGAGATTGAAATGGCAATGATGTTTGAAAATATGTGGAAAAGTTCAAAATGAAAGTGAAAGCAGAACTGTCAAAAAAACAAATGAATTGATGGCATTTTGCATTGAACTTTTATAATGTGTTTCATTATTCGGAGTACATGTATATAGATCAATATATTGCACACACAATATTAAATTTTATGACACGATATTTAGAATAAAGAAGTTTTGTGGCTTAAGAAGCACAAACAACTTTTCTTAACCTAACATTCACTACAGTAATCTATTACTGTTTCTACTGAACATTTTGGTATATGAAATATATGGCTGCTTTGCTAATAAGGTATAAATGTTTGAAGGACAAAATTCATGTTGAGGAAACTAAACATCAAGTGTCAATAGGAAATACATACATGCTTAATATAAACTTAGTATATCTTCAGACAATTGTATCGTTGTATTTACATGCCTTGTTTATTATAGACGTTATCGATTAACTAAACCAAACGCATTTTTATAGTCAATGCAGGCATAAAACATTTTCTTCTTTTGACAACTACAATCAATTGTGAGTAAATGACATTTAACACCAATTGTAACCTTCACGGGAATCTGTTTGCAATTAGTATGAAATACCACACTTAAGGTTGCTTGAAAACTTCCTAAAACAATTTGGTAAAGACTCTGCAGTTTTGATGGTCAATATTGTGACATTCGTTTCTGCTATGAATAAGTAAAATAGCAGACGATCAATCCTTCGGTTTATATCGTCTTGCTCTACATGTCTTGTGAATGAAACAAGTACCCGAGTATCCACTAATACATCTGTGAAATTTCTCCAGGATTTGGCTGTATAACAGCGGCATCAGCAACATTTTCTAAAGGAAACATGACCAGAGTAGTACAAACAGTACAAAAAAGTAAACCAAGGCCGAAAACAAAATGTTTTGCAAAGTTTAGATTCATTATTGCGTGTCACTATCCCTTAAAGATTATTTAAAACTGTTATAAAGTCAAATGCTGATTTCTCACATTTTCATGGTTGTGTTATAGCAAAACTCTACGCGTGGATATTCAATTACAAGCATACCAAAGAATGAAAAATTTGAAAAGCGCCATCAGTTTAAATATCAAGCAGAGGCCTGGAATCCTACCTGGCCATTAAAAGCGTCTTAAACAGCTTGAGATATACATCCTCTTTGATTTTATTTTGATAAACACAATAAAAAAAGTTATAATATCCCAAAGCAAAACAATACGAGTTGAAAGGAAACACAATAAAAAGCAAGCATACAGCCAATAAATTAAACTATTTTAAATAAAGTACATTTCAAATCATAGATGTTATAAAGAAGACAGTTATTACAGTGTTTTAAGAAATTTTGAACTAAGTTAAAATGTGTTGTAATGACGTTATATATAAACTATTCTAACACAAGCGGCTGTTTTTCCTATATAAGCATATAGGGAAAAGCCTGTATTTTATTTTACGATAAAATACAGCACGTTTTCCCAAGGACGACGTGCCTTAAATGACGTATCGACGTGACGTATGTAAACAAGCGCGTCCAATCGTATCTCGCGTTTAAAGGTTACAATGATGTACTACTACGCGTTAAATAAAGTTCGGGATTGTTTTCAAAGAAAATAACGTGTTAGAATCGAAATAATAAATTGTTCCCTATATTTTATCATTGAATAAAATACAGTCAGTCATTTGGATGCGAAAAATTAAATCACTCGTGCTACGCACTCGTGATTTAATTACTACGCATCCAAATTCCTGACTATATTTTATTCAACGATAAAATACAGGGAATCATTTATTATTTCTTAATTATAAACTATTTCCCGTAGACACAGTATCTAAACAGGTTCAGTTTGCAATGGATCATTTTTGGCTCCTTTTCTAGTAGCCGGTATACCATTTCACAATAAAATGTTAACACATTGATTGTAATGCTGTTGTCAGTATTGCTGTTGCTGTTGTTGTTGTTGTTAGTGGTTTCTTCATTGTGCACGCATTTTGTTAAATTTAAATGTTGTAAATACAATACAATACAACAAATCTATTGCACAAAAATATGCTTATAGCAACATTGTATTGTATTGTAAATGTAACATTGTACCGTTAAATACAATGTTGTTGTTGTCGAGTATTTTAAGAGGTTGTAAATGCAATATTGTTGTAATTAAAAAAATTCAGCTTTACACACACTTTTTGGCTTTTGGCTTTACTGTTTTTATTTTGCACCTGAACAAAGTATAGTAGTTTGGACACGTTTATTTACTTTTGACATGAGTACATGTACAAACAAATCATATTTACACTACAAGTTATGAGAAATTGCATTTCTGAAAACAAGAAAAGATTTCAAAGATGTATAATTTCATAGCTAGACCTGGACAGATTTTTTGATTTATTGCAGAAGTACATCATGGCTTTATGGAAGTCTATAGAATAGGTCTCGCTTAAAAACCATTTAAACGCTAGAAAAAAATCCAGTTTTGTATCATTTTTCGAACCAAATCCTTAGGAATTCATTTCAAAAACAGTTGGATGAAAATTGGTGTAAATCCTGGTTTTTAAGATTTACTGTTGTGTCGAAGATAATAAATACAAGAAATATAATAATGGAAGAAAACTCCAGCATTTTAAATTCATTCTATGATCATTCTTAATTACTCACTAAACCTTATTAATGCATCCCGTACAGTTATACCAGAAAGATGTGTATTGAAAATGTCTAATGTAAGGTATTATGCATTTCTGCGGGATATATTTCAAAGGAGCAACTCGCGATAGGAATTAAATTTGGCTTTATTTACTAATATAAGTAATCCCGTCGGCTCCATCAGACTCTTCCAATTTGTGATTTTTATGCTTCTTGGCTTACGCATCATGGAGGATTTGGGGTGGTGCATAAAGATGTTGCATTCTAGGCTACGGGGGTCCCACATAATGATAAGCTGATGACGGATGGGTCTAAAATTATACACGATGATATTATGAAAATCTCATCCTAAACCATTAAATCTGTACTTCAAACAAACTAGTAGTGAAACTTAGCTTTTTGCGTAGAAATTAAACATTTAATTTAAAATATTTAATTCCTGCCTGACAGCGTTATATTACATAACTTGACCTTTATGTTCCAGAAAGAGATCCTAAATTATTAAACTTATTCTGATTGAAAAATATAATCGTTTTCAGTACATGATTGCCCTCATGTTACAGGATCATTTTTCCTAGCCTACTATATACATACACTATGCTTTTGTTGACAAACCCAGACGTCCATATGTCAATATCATATCTTCTGAAACCATTAAACTACAGAATCAAGAAATAAGTAAAAGATCTAAAATATTTTGCTGGTTAAGAAGAATCAGCACGACAGGCGCTCTTACTACATCATGTAAATGAGATATCATCACAATTAAAAAACTAAAAATCTAATTTCCGGTCTCAGTATGTATACAAGAAATCACATATTCGATCTATCAGAAAACTGTAAACAATGTCAAATATATATTCAGCCGATTTCTTAAATCCTCTCAAAACTTCGACAAAGATTTATTTATTGCTACTTTTAATCTGTGTAGTACAACATCTCGACTTTTTCAATGTTCAGATCAAAGATCTTCCATTGATTGTGCTTTCTCCCCAAACATTATTTTACATTAATCATTGCATATTTGTATTTCCAAGAACTTCTACTCTTATGTGTGTATATCACTTGAAACGACTCTTAATACACTTAACTATGTAAGTTGTCCCATATAATATGCATGTTTATATTATTACTTATAATACAAATTTTATGGTGAAAATACATAATCAAGCTTTACTTACAGACTCGCGAGGTTTGGTGAAAATACTCCGGTTGTTTTGTCTGTAGCGGTTTTCACCGTAAGAAATACCACCTGAACAAGCGGCTAAACACAGGTTAAACATCGGGTTATCTTTGTAGTTTAATTGCAGAAATTTAATATATTTGACAGTATATCAAAAATAAATCTCAAATTATCCCATTATCCGTCAGTTTATCTGCTTGCAATTATTTTCTGAACATTTTCTTGTTTGCGATACGTGTCCACGGAGCTCAGAATGTCATTTTCCTTTCTCTCCTAGCTTTATAAGAAACGGTAAAGCCAGAAAATCTGAAAGTATCATTTCTAAATGCCCAAAAAGCCAAGAATTATAAAGAAATTTAATTTGGTATAGAATACTTCATAATTGTATTACGCTAAAAGCACCAAGGATTTTACCTAAGCGGGGTTATTAGCCATGGACTATTTCATAGCGAAAGGGGAAAGTTTTATTTCTCCTTTTCAGCAAAGCCGCGGATCAAATGTGATGAAAATGGCTCTACAACAAAATAACATAAAACACACAAATAATCGCAGCTTCGAGGAGCATGTATTGTTTTAGGAATAAAGGGAAAGACTTATGATCAATGATGTGATACGTATTCATAGAAATTCGTCTAAATACGCCGAATCTGAGCACGTCTCTCATATAAATTCGGGAGATTTCCGCGCGATTTGATGTGTCAGTCTCGAGCTGGAATCGTTGTGACAGTCTCCTGACAATCGTCATGGGGAACAATCAAACAACGTCTCAAAAAGGAATTAACATACAAATGGCTGTTTAACGGCAAAATGTTTCTTCTGTGTTTGAGAAACGATTACAGGCTTGACTAGCCAGAATGTCGCCACTTGAATTATATTTTCCTCTCTTTCTTCTGTAAAGTTCTGTGATTCAACGTTCAATATACGTTTACTTTTGTTTTCATGTATGTATAAACTACTTAAGCTTTTCCGGAAGATTATATCACAACCCAATTATGTAACTTTTATTTTATTAGAAATGAGTCACATTTTATTTCTTGTCACATAAGTGTATCAAATGAGAAAATATAAAGAAATTGATTTGTTGATAAAAAATACCTCTCAAAACCCTAAAATTGTCCACTTGTCGATTTTTTTATAACTTTCACTGAAATTCATAAAAAAAAAACATCATAAAATCGTATATTGTGTTTTTATACAAACATAGAAATGTATATTGATATACGATTTTATGATTCCTTTTCTCTATGAATTTCAGTAACTTAGAAACAGTCTTTGAAATAACATTTGGACCAACAATCCTACAAAAACAAAATGTTGAATATTTTTAGCGGCTATATTGGATGACATCTTGGATTTCTCGGATCACCACCACTTATGCAAATTTATTTCGGAGAGTTTCATAAACTACTAACTTTGATGAACATTTTTGGTATATAGCATTGCTTGCTCTAGTATTGCCCGCTTCATCTTCATTTTAAGGCTATATGCTTGTCAACCTACCATCGGGCATGCAAATGTTTTAAAGATATTTGAATATAAATGAGTACTGGATACACGCTTCACACCCATTTTAACATGACGGAATTTGTCATTTTTGTTCTTGTTCTAGATAAGATTGCGGAATTTTGCTATTGGTAGCTTTAGATGTTGTCTTCTTTAAAAAAATGTAATGCTAAGTTTACGAATAAGTTGACTGAGTATATGCGATGAAGTAAAAATGCCGGTGTCATTCGGCAATAATTCTGTTCCTAACGAAAACTTACGCAAAGTTACATTCGCATTTGGGATAATTTGCATACACAGAATAATGATCATATGTCACACTCTCTTCTTAAATTGCACGTCAACATCTTGATTTACAAGTAAGCATTGTTGTACCAATCACGTTTTTAGGCAGTAAATGTTCTGTTTTTCCAACCTTATCGTACTTGACTTTTTCAGCCACTATGTAATGCTGGAGATCAGATCACAAAAGTCTGTGAATTATATCTTTAATATGGATTAAAGTATATTTAGAGTGTCAGACTTTCTAATTAAAATATCCCTAAAGAAATTCCACAATTCTATTAAGTAACGGGATGTGTTTTAGGATATTTTATATACTTGAGATCCTATAGGTAATGTTGAAACAAATTGTTTGGATTTTAGACACGGTAGATAAAGAAGTAAATGATTCTTTCGCGCCTTTTCAGCAACATATATGTAACATTTTGTTGTTGTTGCTTTCGTTTTTGGTTCTTTTCTGCACATATCAATCCTGGTACGGTACAAGCTGCTTCTTTTGAATTCACGTAAATATATATATTTCAAATTTTAAGCTTTCCCTTGAATTTTCCACTTTAGTCACTGACTTCTCCGTTTTGTTGATACAAGTTATTTGCGTTGAGTTGGAGAAGAGAATGTGTGTACTGGTGAAGCCATACTCAATATTATTAAAATAAAGCATTTACCTTGATTGTGTACTTGAAAAGAACTTGGTACTTTAGTTTTGATAAGATTGTTATTGATAAGTTACCGTGTACAGACGATTGATAAGTTATTTAA
>JAFMSR010002302.1:0-24877 GCA_022818135.1 Saxidomus purpurata
CGAAATCGTGAATTCGTGAATCCGCAAAATCATGATATCGAGAAATCGTGAAATCCCGAATCGTGAAGTTGAAATCGTGAAGTTGAAATCGTGAATTATTGCAGTTGAAATGTCACCCTCTGTCTTTCGTAGCTTTGTATCAAAATTTATCTTCTTTAAATTTGTTCTTTATTATACTTCGCTATGGCAATAATGAACTATAGTTGAGACAGATAAGTTAAACTCAAAAAAAAATTGAAGATAAGTAGGAACTAAGTAACACTGACTTATTTCTGTTACGGACATGACACAGACATAAAAATACACCTACGGATACAGTGCCAATTTGGCAAGATAGTAAAACATATTTTTATATACTTTCACTGTTTTAATTTAGAATAAAACTGATATACAAGTGGTTATGAGTCAAACAATTATCATTCTATAGTTAGTACAGACTTTACGTCTTTAGTCGTAATAATCTACAAGTATTTCTTTGTGAATTCGCTGCATAAATCTTTGAGATTAAACAGGAATAATAAAAACTTGATAATAGACCCAATTACAGATTTTGTTTCTGCGGTAGCTTTATCGGTACGCAGTCAAAGCTTGTTAACCAAAAATCGTGAGTTCCAACCCCAGGTGTTTTATATTTTTAATTTTGATTCCATCCCCTTGGTGGTTACAATTGCTGACACGATACACACCTCTCATTGATTACATTGGTAAGAGAAGAGCATGCTCTCGACCGTGGCTCTTTATGTGAGGAAGCTGATTTCATATGATGATTTCTCTAATTGTATTTTTAGGTTACTGTTGTCATGGTAAACCGCCTACATTTTAAAAGATACACACCACTCCTTGATTGGTAGAGGAGTTAGGCAAAGTTCTGGTATCTGTATAGCTGTAGAAAAATAAAAGTTGATGCAAAGTTTCAATCTCACCTTTTTTTCAGCAAGTATCAACATTTTAATAACAGCACATAAAAGTACGCAAGCATATAGCAGTATGAACCAAGACCAAAAATGCGAGAACAAACGAGAACTGTTTAGCGACTTGGATAGAATTTTACATAACTTATTGTGCTTTGATTTAATTCTCTTTTATCCATAAAGTCAAGGTATACGTGTTATGTATCAGTTGATCTATAGTGTCGTTGTAATAGTCGACTATCATTTTATCACATTTTCTCAATTACTTTGTTGAGTAATCGCATAGTATTTTGCGATAATTTGCAGGTTTTAAAATTAAATGAAACTTTTTCTTTTCTAAATTGCTAGAAATGTGGAAAACTAAAAACACTACTACAGTTTTTAAATGTTTTGAACATATGATGATCTTTTAGTCTATTAACATTTTGAATAAACACGTTTACTTATTTAATCAAAGCGCTGAAGGCACTGCATGTGTCCTTTATACGATAATGGTGACCACTTCCAAAAACATACAGATCTTAGATGGTATTGTAACATTGAAACAAGAGGACAGTGATGATTCAATACTACAGAGCTGCATTCTAGTTTGAATATGATTGCTCCATTGATGTACTTAATGCGAACACTCGCGTTTAGTGTGGGGTACAATGACAGGATATGGCAAGTGTATATTACCAGCTGGCTCATTCATATCAATATGAACTTCCATGTCATTGACCAACCAAACGGCTGGCAATTTCAAGGAAGGGTAATAGATACATCAATTATGGGATTAGCTAGAGGTATGGTTCTTGGTCACTGCACTCACTGATGGCGTGATTCAAATATTAATTTATTCTCAATGTTCAATACTATCCAACTTTTTCCTGACAAGGTTTTAACAGAAAGGGAGTAAGTTATCTAAAGTTACAGTTTTCCATATCCTAAATGTCTTCAATCATTGCATGAAGTATCAAATCACGACGGCCTTAGTGGTCTGTAAATCAAACTGTCTTTAATGCAACATCATTTCTTCCTAAATTTATCAATATTGCCCTAGCTGAGTGGCCCTTACATAATATTGTACATTTACATTGTACATTTTTATATATCCATCTTTAATATTTCCTCCAAAGTTGAATCATACTTAATTTTTTATGATATATTAGAGTCTGCATAGGACTGGCGTACACTTGTATACATTCATAAACTAGATGCTCACGTACAACATGTTGAGCCGCCAGCTGTAAAAAGGGCCAACTCCTTACCAAGCAGATATAGGTAAAAAAACTAAATATAAGATGCAACATGCATGTTGTACCACAGAAAAGTTGTCTTGAATTTTCTTCACAGCCAGTGATAAAAAAGTTAAAATGTCAGCTATTTACAGTAACAACAACGGGAAGTTATTCTAAAAACAAGGGTGTCTCATGGTGGTGAACATTTGTGTCAAGTTAAATCAAAATCCCTCCATGAATGAAGAACAAATTCTCCGGACAAAGATATCATTGGATTTAACCTTTAACCTCTAAGTGTGACCTTGACCCTAGACCTTGTCCTTGCACATGATCCTCCGTTTCATGGTGGTGAACATTTGTGCTAAGTAAAATCAAAATCCCTTCAGGCATAAAGACGAAATGCTACGGACAAAGTCATTCTGGAATTATTCTTGTATCTGACCTTTGGCCTGCGTGACCTTGACCTTGAAACTAGGGACCTGGTTCTTGCGTATGACACTCTATCTTATGATGGTGAACATTTGTACCAAGTTACATAAAAATCCCTTATGCATGAAGAAGATATGCCCCGAACAGTCAGTCTTAAATTTGACCTTTAACCTCTAAGAGCGACATTGACCTTAGAACTAGGGAACTGGTTCTTGCGCATGACACTCCGTCTCATGGTGGTGAACAATTGTGCCAAGTTATTTAAGAATACCTCGATACATGGATAGTAACAGCTCGGACAAGCTAAACTCAGATGTACGGACGCACATGCATACACTGAACGGCCATTTTGGCAGCTATATTGAGTTGCATGGGGTTCGACAACAATACTGTACAATTTTGTTACGTAAAATAGATTTCATATTCATGATATTAAAATCTATGAATGAATCTAAAGTAAACGAGGCATTAAATCCCAACACCTGTAAAATGAAAAAATAATTATGAATAAAAAAAAAAAAAAAAAAAAAAAAACCCCCCCCCCCAAAAAAAAAAAAAAAAAAAATTCCTAAAGCATGTGAAAACCCTATTGATATCTACTAGACTACTAATTGAAAACTTTTACAACGATTAAATAGGGTTATTAAGGTAGTGACGTGAATTCACCGGATTATACCGATATAGTTTCACTCTGTACCGTGGTATAATGTAAATATAAAACTGCAATTTCCCTGTCATTTATCATGTTTGTTCGCTGAATAAGAATGAGTTATTTTTTTACCGTGGCGACAATGACACAGTTACTTAGTAAATTGGCTGTTAATAATTCTACCTCAAAAGGTAAACACAACATATAAACATGAATTATTTTGTCCAAGCGTCGCTTAATACATCAAGTCCAGAATCTCGAAACAGTCGAAAATCATTGCAAATTTGTTGCCAAAGTATTTCTGAAATTCCATGGCATAGTTTTCGGATTGTTTCATGCTCTGGCCATCTAATGAGCTTCCGCATTCTCTTATACATCTGCAATAGTTGCAGTGAACAGTCTTGATAAAGTTGGCTGTGTTGTATCAAATTCATCTGCTAAAGAACATAATAGACAGGTTAAGTCTTAGTTTCATTTGAGTCAATGTCATAAGTTTGAACTTGTCAATAGCTAGTCTGTTTATTAAATATCATAATATGGTTCAAGAAACTGAAAAAGCAACATCAACATTGAAAATGCTTGGAGACACAGTAAAGTGCTTCAATTTGCCATTATTGTCACTGCAATAGTCAATATCGAATCTCGTCTTTAGTTTCAGCACTTTGGTTTTCAGCTCAGACGTTTCGGTCCTTAGTTTCTGTAAAATTGCATTCATAGCATCTATTAAATCACCATCAATGCCCATCTTCAAAGTCGCGCCAGTTTCTTTAGAGTCCAAGATGAGTACCAATGGCATTTCCTCTTCTGTAAGCATTGGTTGACAAGTACAGCTCCAAACCTGTGTTTTGACCCATGAAAAATTTAAAATACCTGTATTTGACCAGCAATAAAAACGCCCGACGAGTCATATTTGACCCGTAGGAATTTTCATTCATGCGTTTATTACTTAGCGTACATGTCAATCAACTTTTAATTCCAAATACTTAGGCCGCATCAACCATTGACTCAACAGAAAGTGAGAAACGGAAGGGGGCGTGTATTTTAATCTAATCGCTTTCAGAAAATCACAGACATGCGAGGTCAGGAAGATATGTGGCCCATTTTGTTTTTTGTTTGTGCTTATTAGGTCCACCAACCTCGTTCGAGTTGTACGATATGTGGCCCACAGGAAACACTGTACTTTTAAGCCTGGGAAAGAGATCGGCTGCTAGACCTAGCTGTTTTAAGAATTTTTCGAAAAAGCAACAGTAAAACTTCATTTTAACAAAAACTGAAAAATATGATGTGCAAACATAGAGCACAAGGCTCGAAACTCTATGACCAATGGGTAGACGTTTAAAAATCTCACATTGACTCTTAAAAATTTTACGCTGAAGTGACAATGCCCCTTGAGTTTCAAAGCCTATCGGACACCCTGATGGCCATAATAATCAGTTATGACGGTAAGCTATCATCAAAGAGGTAACCAGTCAACTCGTACCTAAGTCAACTCGTACATTAGTCATCTCGTACCCGAATTGGTCAACTTGTATCTGATTTTGTTTTCGAAAAAGTCAAATCGTACCTTAACATTTTTTATTCAGTATCTTTGAGAGAATATTTTTTATCAATCATCATTAAATTGTTTCATTGAAATACGTTATTTTGATCTTATTTTGCAAAATTGTATCAGAAAGTGGTAGAAATGAAGAGAATGTTTTGAAAAAAGTCAACTCGTACCCTACGTAATCATTCATTTGAAGTGTTACTAAAATAATGAATAACGGGACTTTCGAAAATTGTTTTATTTTCATCATGTAAATGACAAAATATGTTTATTTCAGTTCAACTTAGGTACTTCAAGACAAAATAGGCCCTCGAACATCGAATTTAGGTTTGTAGACACGCTCATAAGGGTTACACTGAATACCGGAATCGACTTTTTACCGGAATCTACCAAAATCGGTTTTCGATTACCGGGATCTACTTAAAACATTCGTTCTATTTACTTAATTGTATAAAATATACACATATTATATATTTTATGATATTTGACACGTATGCAAAGTTTTAGAAAATAATATTAGCTAAACATGACTTTGGTGGGTTTTTTGTTTCAAGTTGTTATTATGTTACGAATCGGTTTTGATACGATTTGCGAACATGTGCGAATCACAATAACAACTTTAATATAAACATCTAGTTGATGGAACATATTTATAATGAACGTGTACAATTGTGAAAAAATAAATCAATGAAATTATATTTTTACGGGTCATAAGCTAATGCAGCATCGGGAGGAAAATGAATAGAAAAAAAGTGTTTTAATCTTTGAAATTTATTCAAAAAAAGTACAATTTTCAATAAAACAGATACCATATAACACATCATCATACACATCAATCATCAATAGATAGTAAGCTCTGTATCAGATACAAACATATACATGTACATGTATGCTTGTCTATTCGAAGTGGTTGCCACACAATGGGAAGTGTGGGGATTAGAAGATAAATTGTAATTGTATATATGGTAAGTGTCACTAAGATTTGAACTGAAGTTGCAAACAAAATTATAACAAGAAAACAAATATCTCTTTGTAGAGATAAAAACAAGAAAGATTAGCATTTTATCTTACTTGTACTTTTGTACTGGACAAGTGAACATGTATTAAAGCATAAAAACACATTATTGAGTACCAATTTCAGTTATGTATAAATGTGCCATTAGATTTGACCCAACTTAAATTCGAACACTTAAAAAGTTTCTGAGAGATTTTCATCTGATCCACTTGATATCAGCACGGACGTATATACACATGGATTGGCAACTTCCGAAAATCGATAATGCGATATCGGAGTAAATGTTACCCATCATGCTTTGCGCGCGCTCGGTGTTTTTCGGAAATTTTCGGAAATTTTCGGAAATTTTCCGATTTGTGATATTCGGCAGGTGACGCCAGACTTGACAAATTTTCAACAAACAAAATCGATAGTAGTTACGCCTTACGAAAAAAGATTAGCTTGGAATAAGACAAAAGTTGCATAAACAAACTAAAATTTTAAGAAAAATACAAACTATTGAGCCATACATATTGAAGTAGACACGATTCAATTTGATTTATTGTTTACGTTTTTCCCCGATACGTTCCAAGATGGAGGACGGCGGGAAGCTTCATTCAACATCGCGCTGACAAAATTTTCAAAATACAAAATCGATAAAAGTTACGCATTACGAAAAACAGATATATGTTGGAATGAGACTAATGTTACTCAAAGAGAAAAAACAAAAAATATTGAGCCATACATATTGAAGAAGACACGATTAAATTTGACTATTTTTCAAGATGGAGAACAGGTGGACGCTGGGAGTTTTCGATTTCGGCAAACCTCGGATATTGTCCATAGATGCTAAAATCTCGCCACCGCGATAGAAAGGTTGAATTTGTATAGAAGATACGAGAGTTGCCAAACCATGTGTATATATGTCCGTGATATCAGGGATTTAAATACAAATGCAAAAATACAGCAAATTACTAGTAATATCTTGCTAGTCACAGTGAAACATTACTTTTGCTTGGTAAATAACATTAGATCACTAAATTTTAAGTGTACATTAATGTATTTCTTGTATGTATTTAAACTATTGAACAAAACCGTTAGACAAGTAGTTTCAAGTGTTTCTGAAAATAGGGGAATAGAGTTAAGCATTTTCACTCCAAACTTTAGTTAGTTCAGGAAATGACTCTTAAAAGTAATTGTACATTTGTACAATTAATTAGACATTCATGTTACACCGCATATAAAGACGTATAAAGAGGTTCAAGATGACCACCTCGCCTCATCTGCGTCAACCTTGAACTTGAATTTTGAGGATACTACATTAGTTACTTCTCGAACAACAATTTAGTTAATTTCAACTGTTTAACATCTGAAAATTACACAATATTGACTATTGAGCACTATAACACAGATCTCAATAAAATAATGTAAATTCCAACCTTTGATTACATATCAGTTCGGCGTTTTGACCAATTCGGGTACGAGATGACTAAGGTCAGAGACATCAGAGAACATAACATGATATTAAAACATACATTGTATGTCAGAGGTATAACATACTCCATTTTATATGTACAGTAGTGAATTTATAAATGATTGCTTCCTGGTAAAAGAGAAATTCTCCTTTCAAAAGAGTTCAGATACATTCATATTTATTTACGAATCACACAAGGTTGACTTACCGCTAATGCAATTTGCATACGTGTTCTGGAAATATTGACCGATTTTTGCCCATCTCCTTTCTTAACTGATATTCACACATTCACCCTGATTTGTAATAATCGCTGGAAGACGATAATAGTCAAGGTCAGTCAATTTTTCTCGCTACAACTATCCAATATGGCGGAAAAATAACCCGTAACACTATCAATCGGAACACCTCGGCATGGGTTAACGGAATCTGCCAAGGTCCTCCGATCGGGAATTGTTTGCCCTGACTATTTTCT
Organism: Saxidomus purpurata; assembly: GCA_022818135.1. Taxonomy (NCBI): domain Eukaryota; kingdom Metazoa; phylum Mollusca; class Bivalvia; order Venerida; family Veneridae; genus Saxidomus; species Saxidomus purpurata. Next base: position 7,696 of record JAFMSR010002302.1, read on the forward strand.
TCAATGGCGGATTATATGTGAAGGGGGGCCTGTTTACAGTATAATATACGTTCATTCTTAAATGTTTGATTCTGATTGTTGAACTATTTTGTGTCGGACGATTTTCAGATGAGAATAATCAGTTTTCGGTTTAAGAATCAAGCCTCAAAACGCCGATATTAGTTGTCCTTAAACGAACACCTAAAAATGGATTTCGTATGCATAAAGCTTTCACAAGACACGTTTCCTCGATTCAAAAATGCCTACACCAAGTCTATATAGCTTCAGACGAGGTATAATGACTCTAATAGGAAGGTTTCACAGGAAGAAAGGACACTTCTTCCTCCGTTCGTAAAACTGCATCTGTGTAAGAGAAAATGCGAAACTAAATTTCTAGTTGCAATTACTGACATAAAACTGAATGAAGCACAATCACTTGCAAAAGTTAAAACTGGACATGTTATGAGATATAGAAACATTGAGTCTTATTTGAAAGACCAAACAGACAGCAACAGCACGGTGAATTTTTTAATAGCTGGAAATAGAGCAAATAGGAAAATCGCTGACATTCGTTGTCATCCTGGTTAGTAATGATGAGTTTACAAAGGAGCAACTGAGAAATGATTTTAAAGATCGGACGGACCTTGAAATTACTGTATCAAAGAAAGAGAATGTTTCCAGTGAAATCAACATGTTCTTAGAACGATATGCACTTGCACCGCTGAAACATATTTGTGAGGAGTGTTACAGTTTGTTGGAACACGAAAGCAAGATCTCCTCAGCAGAAGAAAATTTATCGAGATTGACACCTGGATTCAAGTACATGAAGATGGAAAGCAAAGCCATAATTACTCGAGCATAGTTGAAAATAGAGTAGTATTGGGATTTGGCCATGATACAAATCAGATAGGGAACTGTTTGCTCGAAGGATTACGTTAATACTCAGAAGATACACGGCCTCGGAAGAACGCAATTTTTCTCGCAAACAGTACTCTATCTATTGCTTGTTTGGCTTTTATGAATTCTTTGGACGTTTGTTGATAATCTCTGAAGTAGTTTGTCTTGCCTTTTTATTCAGTACTCTGTGTAATTTCCATGCTTTCTAGTTTCAAAAAACGTTATATGTTCGAAGGCACGTGTGACGTCATTACGTTGAACACTTGAGCTGTAGCTCGTGAATTATGTGCGTTGACTTGTTCGGATATCAGGTAGACGATTTCTGACTTGATGGCTGTAGGACCGTTGTCACGTTCTATGTGGTATTCTATGATATCCCAATAAAAGTCTACACCGATAAGAATTGAAGTCTCCTCGGAGAAAGATTAACGATGTATGCTGTAATCTGTTGATGATTGGCGCTGAGATCGAAGACACAACTATGACTTTAACTCACAATATATACTGTTGCTACATATAGTTGCTGTATTGTGTTGCTTGTGCTGCCAAATTGTATCTATGCCATCTCTGAACGTTAAAGTTCTTGCGCTTATTGTTCTGTAAAAGACGACTTTGTCTCCCTTGTCTTGTAGAATCGTGTATCAATGTAAAACGGCTGCTTCCAGAAATGCGTTCTCTTTAATTCTTGAATTTATCTTCTGCATTCCTCCTTTACAGCTATTTCAACTTAACGTTTTTTTTTTGTACTTCCGCTTTCAAGTTTGGCATCTAGCGACTGGATGTTTGCCGTGACTCTTGTATTTCCGGTTCAGTGCGCGCGTTACGGGCCTTTAGAATACCGATTTCTTTGTTGATCGCTCGACGTAGATCGTGTAACATCCAATAATTGTCACCATTTTCGCGTACCTACGGTTTTCTTACACGTATTTAATTTGGCATCTTCTCTAATACAACCGGCACTAGCAAATTTTCGTTAGTCTCTTGACACTGTCCCATAGCCGCGAATATATGTCTCGTTTTTATCATGCAAGATTCTTAGACTGGATACATTACCTGACTGTGAAGGACATTTCAACAGACCTTGCATTGTGGCGTGCATGATCTTGTTTTGCTGACCGAACATTTCCCTAAGTGTATCAGTTGCCTGTATGTAGTTAGAATTTGACTTGGGGAACTCTTCAGTTACGCATGCAAAGTTACCTTCAACTTGGGTTTCAATCACTTCAAAGTAAAACTTATTTCCATTCTAACACACTTTGAAACCATGATGAACTATTTTATTACGCTAAGCTTGTCGCCAGAGATGGCCATGCTACCGACCGTGCCTCTTTATGTGAGGAAGATGATTTCAGAGAATGTTATCTCGAATTATTATATTTTATATTAATTTTACATGTATCACGGAAGATTGCCTACATTTCAAAAGTTACACATCATTCCTTCATTGGCATAGAGATGAATAATTTTCTTGTGTACGTATTGACAGGTTATAACATGGTAAACAACCGTTTCTGATCAATCATGTGTTTTATGTTTTATAGTACAGTATTAGTACATTAACAGATATAGCCCTAGAAAAAACTCCATGCAAGGTGTTAATCTTAGCCTTTCAACAAGAATATTTTTTTTATTAGGCCAAAACAAATAATATGTATGTTTCCGGTGACCCGACCGACCCTATTTTTAACCCCCGACCCTATACTTTTTAATGACAAAAAAAATGTTTGAGTTAGAAATAATTTGAGAACGAATTATTAGCGGGTACGAATCATTCGCGCCCGTTAAGCGGCGTCCGGTCGTAAAATATGCCATAAAATTGGACCAATTCGCCAATACTCAAGACCCCCGGCGTCCAAACAAAATAAATATGTAACATTTTCTCCATTTCGGGACCGCCTACGTCATTAGTCACGATCTGCGCTCACAATCGACAGTCGATTCGCTCTGGAACGACGTAAACTCCGCCCCTAGCAATAATCGTGGGCAATGATTGACAGATACCGTGTTTGTTCAGCGTAATTACCCGAGGTTTCGCGGGCTTATTTTAAAATGATGCGATAATTAGCAACATTTTTTGACAGCATAATTTACTTCAATCAATGGCAAGTGTAAACAATTAATATGACACGGTGTTGTTTGAAGATCCCAACATCTAGCAGTAATTTTGTCTACAGTACTCTGTCGCCGAAAATGGACGTCCTTTCAAAACTGTGAATCGGCGCTTTTAGAACTTGACTTTAATAATGTCATAAGTAAATGAGTAAATGCAAGTTTTGTGTAAAATGGATTTGAAGAAAATCTTCATATTGTGCTTGACTGCTGGTATGGTACAGCGTACTTTATTTCATTTCGTCGTTTCGGCGCCGGCGGAATCTAAGAAGCGTATGTCAGCGTAATGAGGAGTCTGAAAGCACAGAATCCGCTTTAAAATAAAATAAAAACTTTTAAGGTTGAAAAGATGTGTTATTACACATTACTTTTTCTTCAGTCTTAGGGTAAATGTTTCTGGGCCCTTTGAAAGGGGAATGTTTAGTCATTTTGCTACAAAAGGGGACTTTTTAGAAAATGTATAAAATTTACTGTGTAAAAATGTAATAAAGAACAAAATCGGTCAGGTATGTTAATGACATTATTCTTTTGCCAATTATTAAATGACCTTAATCCGTTGACTTTTCACATGTAAGTTATCAAATAGTTGCAAGAAATGATTCTGAAGCGTTTTAATTTATGAAAACTTACGTTTTTATAACAGTTTTGGCCAACTGTTCAATAAATAAAATATTTTTTTCAACATTTTGACTTTTAGAGTGGAATTTTTTGTAAAAAATGGGGGAAAATATATATTAATTTTGTAGACGAATGGGGTCGAATTTTGGGCCGAAAAAGACACGAATTTTGTCCCAAAGGGCCCAAAAACACTGTAAATAAACTACAATGAAAATTATAATGATATTTTATTTTGTAAATGAATGTATTAAGTACTTACCATCTTATGCACTGAATAATTCAGATCTTTGGTCAAAATAAAAGTTTATTTTACAGACAGGCTCTTCATTTTCATTTTTTTAACATTAAGTAAGATATTGGATGATGATGTTTGATGATAATGATGATGTCCCACGATGTCCAATAGGTTCGTGTACTGGGGACTCCATAAAATTTTCACAGGGACTTCCAAATCCAGTTGGCTTGGCATCAGGACTTCCTTAATTTGAAACTTAGTGAAAGCCCTTAAATGAAATCGCCCGTTCGAATTTCAATGAGGACAAATCAAAGGGTACATAAAAAGATGTGTATTAAAAGTAGGAAGCATATAGATCTACATTTACAACCATCTATGGGAATTCTACTTCAATGAAGAAGGCTATTCTACTCGCCCTGAAAAAAAATTTACCTACCTACCCTATTTTGTTCTGGCATGCCACAGGAAACATACATATTATTGTTTTGGCCTTACGGCAGTTGATAGTACGCCAATATACCAGTATAGTACTAGTATTAGCATTTCAATACATGCAAGAACTGTTTAAGCAACTCGGATAGAATAGTTCAGTACTTGTAGTGATCTGATTATTTTAGGCCTTCTTCATGTACATGTATTCAAGGTATATTTACAAAATTAATGAATTCGTTTCATAAAATAATATCAGTAAATCTATTTCAATGAACTGAGTGACATTTATCATGTACATATTGACAAAAATAGATAAACTAATCAGTCACGTGCATTATATTGTCGCATGACGAGTCATCGAACACAATCGCACAATATGGGTTTCCGGGTTTTAAGTTTTAATTGCTAGATATATGGAAAACTGAAACAACTAGTCTAAACAGTTATTAAATGTTTTAAGCAGATGTTAAACTTTCAGCCTTTTGGTTTTTTACTAATTCAAAAATGGATTTTGTATGTATAAACCTATCACAAGAATCGTTTCCTCGATTCCAAAATGCCTACACCAAGTCTATAGAGCTTCAGACGAGGTATCATGACTTTAATAGGAAGGTTTCGGAGGAAGAAAAGAAACAACCACTTCCGTTCGTAAAACTGCATCTGTGCAAGAGAATAGAGGAAACTAGATTTCCAATTGCAATAAATGACATAAAACTGAATGATGGACAATGTGCTAAAGCTGAAACTGGTCATGTTATGAAATATAGAAATATTGAATCTTATTTGAAAGACCAAACAGACACTGGCAGCACGGTGAATTTTTTAATAGCTGGAAATACAGCAAAAGGGGAAATTGCTAAGTTTGATTCAACGACATTCTTTGTCATTCTGGTAGGTAATGATGAGTTTACAAAGGTTCAACTGAGAGATGATTTTAAAGATCGGACGAAACTGGAAATTACTGTATCAAAGAAAGAGAATGTTTCCAGTGAAATCAACATGTTCTTAGAACAATATGCACTTGCACCGCTGAAACATATTTGTGAGGAATGTTACAGTTTGTTGGAACATGAAAGCAAGATCTCCTCCACAGAAGAAAGACTATCGAGATTGTCACCTGGATTCAAGTACAGGAAGATGGAAAGCAAAGCTATAATTACTCGAGCATCTTCTTATAAGCGTGAAGACAATGAGTTATCTCGTATAATCACTCAGCAAACTGCAGACAAACAACCAAGAGTACAAAGACAGGCCAATGGAATTGCAGAAAGTTCATGCTGTCACATCTCTCGACAGACTAGGTCTAGATCTCAATATAAAAACCAGAAGATTTCAAATGGGATTATGTTGCAAGACACACATTGTACTGATCTTTTGGCAAATAATCCAACAGAAAACACAGTCGGTGGGCCAACTAAAGTCGCATCTGACCAGAAGGCAACCGTCTTCCGAGAAGTAAGAGGAAGAAAAAGTAAGGAACATTTTTCTTTTTCTTAGTTTTAAAGCTTGAAATAAAACCATGAACCAATTCTAGGTACGGAAACTTTTATATACTCTTAACAACTCTATAATGCAAGTCTTTTACGAACGTTTAGATACTTAGAGTTTAAAAGAGCGTAACTATTCTATCTTCAATGTATTCTAGGTGTTGTAGCAATCAGATATGTGAGATATTTTGAAAATTATAAGAAAATATTTCCAGATGTTCCGATTTAACGTTGGCTATCATTTACTCATGAATAGTTATGTATATACATTATCTATACATTGTAGTAAAAGCTTTTTACTTCGCACTTTGTTTTCATACCTATAGACTAAATATCTGTTGTATCTGTCTATATCGTATAACTACTGTATGTATAAATTACTTATTTGACAATGAATATGACAATGAATAGGCAATAGGAGAAGTGGAGCTACCGACCAAAATGGAACAACTATGGCAAACCATAACGCTTCAAACAACAATAACGATAAAGAATTCTATGAACGGCTTGTAGAGGGAATTCTGGCTCTGTACGGGATGAGTAGTGTTCCTAAACAAGACTGGCCCGATGTCCCAGAGCAAAATTGTTATGTCAGCGAAGAGGTAGTCCTAATTATTGTTTAAAATTTATATGTACTGTACAGTGCTTTAAAATTCGCCAGTTCTTTTTGTACACTATTTTTTAATAATGAAACGAATCGCGGTTTGTTGATTTCGCGCATTTTAGTTAAACGCGAAATAGATTTTCGCGGAAACGTGTAAATTAAAAGATGCACCTTACTGCGTTTAAGTTTTCTTCGTTACTATGCAAATGGTGAAAACGTATGTCAATGATCCGTGCTTTATACGTACTAAACTGATTATACTTGGCATTATTCGGTTAGTGAACACTATATTTCAATTTAGGATGGTCCTGAATCTCATTTCACCATAAGTGTAAGCCGTCATTAACTGTGATAGAGTGACATGAAGTCGCTAGTTCACTCTTTTAATAAACTGGCAAAAACAAACAGATGTTCTAGAAGTCAGTTATTTTGGATGGGTCGTCTACGCCTGATAAAGTGTAAAGAGAAATACAATCGTATATCACGCATTAAATTGTGTGCTTACAAATTGATGTTATCCTTGGCGGGGAAAAGAAATACAAAACAACAAATTTACTACAACTTCTACGTAAATAAATAAATTAATTAAAAATAAATAAAAATAAGTTGAATAGGTTATCAGTTTGTTTCAACTTTCTACAGGACGTTTATATAGGACATGATCTGCGGTGAAGGCGTTATGTATTTTTTCCGATTTCAATTAATGCATTTCTGTTTCATGTACATTAAATAAATTTCAGTTTCAAGATTGTTTTATTACGACTTAGTCTAATGAATCGACATAAATCACGGTTTTTGAATTCGCGGATAAAGCAAAAATAAAAACTCCGCGATGAATACACCCTTTACAGTATAGCTACTTGTATGATATTCAGGCCAAATATGTATATATACTAAACATTATCGTTGGAACGTGATTTTAAGCTGTGAGCTTAATGTACGTCCGATAAAACGATATTCTAGTTATATATAAGTCATAGTTGAAAATAAGAAATTTACTTCAAGATAATTGTTGAGCACATGTGATTGTCACACACAAAAATGATATGTGATGCTGCCTGCGTTGATTGCCTATTCATATATATTTTATCTTACTAATGCCGTCTCAATTTTAAAACGATGATGACTGGTACATTTCAGTTACGAAATGAATTATTCAAGATATGCTCAACGATTGAAAGAATAGGCTTCAGATACCGCACATTTTACGTTTATGCAGCTACACCAAAAAGGCCAAGAGATGAGGCTGTACGATATAAGAAAATTGCATCTGTTTTACAAAAGTATGGTATCAACAGATTTGAAGTAGCCACTTGTGATGACAATTTCACTGAGTTCAGTCACGTGGGAGCTAAAGTAGAGGCCAGATCATCAGCGACAATCTCGTTGAGAACACGAAAAGTACGTAAGGATGTCAAAGGGGGCACACTAGGGTGTTTTGTAAATATGAACGAGGGAGAAGCGCAATGCGGTCTTCTATCTAAACATGTGTGTGAACATTGTAGTGAAATATATCATGACGCTAATGAAAAAAAAGAACTGATTGGTCACATTCTTCCAGAAACGAATATTCAGCAACACGGTAGTCTTGACATTTCTGCTGCATTTATGAAGAAACACATTGATGACGATCAAACAAAGCTTATGAATACTCGGGGAAATCGCATGAAAGGAATTTTACATGAATACAAAGATTTTCAGACCGATGCAATATGTAGGAGTGGTCAGGCTGTGCATATTTATGGGGCTACTTCGAGTCCTGGGATAGGAGAAATTACCATGCCTTTCGTAGACCAGGGCCTATCCTCTCCTTTAATTCAGGTAGAGGACCACACACATTATGACGGAAAGGTCGAATCGCCTTTCGCCCAAGAGGGAGACAGTGGCGCTATCGTATGTGTAGAGGATATGAATAATGATGTGCATGCATTAGGTATGGTAATGGGCAGGTCAAATTTGAAACCTCGTGAAAACATGTCGCCAGCCAGAGGAGAATATCTTACGGTGCCTTTATCGAAAGGTATACAACAATCAGAAAATGATACTGGAAATAGATTTACTTTATGTTAACTGGTAAGATTTATTTTTCGATTTGTTTTCAATAAACAAATAAGTTCCTCGGAAAAATAAATAAATGGGACACAAACTGTTTAGGCGACATAAAGTGCAAACAGCGTACATATCCAGATGTGCACGGCAAAAACCCGCATGACTTATACTTCAATTTTATTAAATGTATTTAAACTTTCAATGTTCTTACCCCAATATGTTTGTCTGAGTGAATGTGTGATTATTCTGTTTCGTGTTTGATGTTTAACAATATGCTTAATTTTGTTTAATAATTTTATATTCAATATTGAAATTTTTCCAGAAATAACTTTAGTATGCATAACTATACATTGATTTTCTTGAGTTTGTTGACGTTTGTGAAATGTAATATTTTCAAACTTGATGCTACAGGCAACATGTCAAACCTGAAACCTACTAGTTAAGGAAAGTGTATTAGGGTGACAGTCCAAGCAATTTAAAGTTCAGTGTACGAGGAAGTTGCAGTCCATGTGCCAATTTTTATCGAACTCGACAGGGTTGCCATTTTAGCAGTACTGTACGTCATGATTCTTGCATCCAGCCGTACGTCTAAATTAGCGTGGTCGGGCTGTAATTTCCTCAAGCGGGTTTTTTATTGGTTTGGCATTGTTATTCACCACAATTGGAATACGTGTCGTGATCTAGATACATGCCTGTAGCTCAAAAGTCAATGTCTCACTTGAAATTAAATGTCAAAAATGATCACACGAGGATGGACGGACGTACTCATGTACGCAAATATACCGAACCGATAAAGTGTCAATTAAGTCGGATCAACGCAAGCGGGATTGACAACAAGATTTTTATGATATTTTTAATTATATGAACTTAGACTTTAGATTGTGTTAATTGTTGCAATAATTTTTGGTATCTTGTCCTAATATAGAGCGGTACCGAGCCGTGCACGTACGATAAATACGAATTGTGGCTTAATTTTTTTTTTAACAGAAAATCGATCAAGCCTGTCGAGAGGTCCTTTAAATGCATTGTAGTTAGTCGTACAGAAAGATTAGGAAACTAGATACTTTGTGCATACAGACACACAATCTACACATGTGAAATGTATTGTTCTGTACCGTTAAAAAATTCCTCCAGTTATGTTTCTGTATTGCATACAACAGAAATAACACGGCATAGTGGCGCATACACATCGTGTTTCAAAGTTGTAACGACACACTAGCGATAAATGTTCATCTACATCAAAAAGATAAACCAATATCAAACACAACACCCTTACACGCAGAAGAATGAATCCTCTAACTATGATAAAGGTTCACGCCTTCAGTTCAGGTAAACGCTTGTGACAAATTTACATTTGAAGATAAAACAAAAACTTGATTCAAGGTAGATACTAGTATATGTACATGGTAGCAGTTCAGAAACAATTAGTAATACGTAACCTTCGTTTACTTATTGAAAGGTAGGCTAGGTAAAAGACAGTGTGCTCTTTTCTTGACTAGGCGTGAATGAGGCTACAGACAGATTCATATTGCTATAACCAATTCGGGTTGACATTGTCTTTCTGTTTCATCCGATAAAGAGGGTAACATAGTTTGAATGAAATATATTTGTTGAATCTTTATTTAGCCAGGATATCTAACCGTTATAGCCGGTTTAGCTTGAATGTAGAAATTAGACTGCAGAATATTTATTTTCATTTATCGTATTGTTGTAAACTACTTATTAATGATAGCAACAGATTGTTGTGTATAATAAAATTGTTGTTTTAATGCATTGAATAATCTTGTTTAAACTTATCTATTTTCGCTAAAGTAGACTTTTTTACATTTGTATCATGGATTAATGATGAATCTACATAAGATCAAACTTATGCATTTGGGACGGAGCTTAAAACGGTACTCTATCTAAAAAAGAGCATAGTGGAAAATAGAGTAGTATGGGGAATTGGCCATGATACAAATCATATAGGGAACTGTTTGCTCGAAGACTTACGTTAGTACTCGAAAGAAGGTAATTATTCTCGCAAATAGTACTCTATCTATTGCTTGTTTGACATTTATGTCTACAGACTCACTAACTAAGCCTTACATCAACACACGTACGTCCACACTCAAAGAAAATGCTTTCCCTGAAAACAAACATACATGTACTGTCATATAGATCTAGATACATACACTTTAATTAACAGTTGCAAACGTATTTTGTGACAAAACCCAAAATACAGAATTGTCAACCAAATCATGCAATTATTTGAAATAGCCAAAGAGTTCTGAAAAGATGGACAAGTGGCACACGGGCTATTGAATGCGATACTACCCACCAAAATCTAAGCTCAACCAGGTATAAAAAATCTGTTTATCTGTTTCGTATAAAAGCACACACAATTATAATGTAAGACAAGAGACCATCTGGATAATTTTGATAAAGATTTGAGTCAAAAAATAGATAACAGGTTGACAGTACAAGGATAATCTCTATGCAGTTTGGTAACAACTGGCTATGTGGTTCGATAGGAGAAATGAAAATGTTTAAAACAAAATGTTTACAAGGACCGAGATGGCTTACGACTGACGATGATGCCCTTTATACCACACACTGAATACATTTGACCAATGTGACGTAATAGAAACGAAACAAGGAAGAATTGAAAAATAGTATGTTTTTATCTGTTTAAGTTAAGTATTAAATCAGATACGGTATTTGTCTGCAATCCTTTCCATCGCCACATCAGCAACTCCCAGCGCACACAAAACGGGTCTTCCATATATTGTGAACCCTACTACTGCTTAAAGTTAAAACGCACTTGCTACGCCCCCGAGATTAATGTTCTCGGAAGGATTTTAAAAGTACATGGCACAAATGTTGAGAACTTGCAGATGACATGTCACGTGCAATTCTCGTGTCCATACCTTGACGGTCAATGTCACACTTAAGGATTAAACAGTTTGGAATCCTGTATATATGCACATGTTCATGTCCGGATTGTAACTCTAATATATATTCATTTTTTTAATGAATTGGAACAAATGTTAAGCAAATTAAGATTAAGTGTCATTCGCAAGTACCGGGCCCACACCTTAAGGGCCAGGGTCACAAACTGAGACACCTCTTTGGAGGCATTCGTCACTTATTAGGGACAGATCTTGTTTTACTATCTACGGAAAGGTGTGCAATAATTCAGTACAAAATATTATCCAATCGGAACGGGCTTTCAATATGCAACTCTCCTTTCATCAGAAAATATATATTAATTCCATCCAGTGGTATCTGAGAAATAGATCGGACGCGAAGGTACATGAAAAATTAATTTAAGAACAATAACACTTTTAAACTCATTGAACTGGACCACGCTGAAACTTTGCGCGTAAAGCATTTTATGAATATCGCTCAATTTAAGTCGGTGTAATAAAATTTGTACAATCAAGTACATTTGTATCATCTCTTTTTTCTATAAACTTAATAAATTTATCAACAGTAGTTGCTTTCTTGTCCTGCTTTGCAAAAATGTAAATTTGTGCTATGTTTTACATAATCAGCAATAAATTTACAAACCAATTTTGGTAATATCCAATGTTTTCCTTAATATATCGATTACAGGAATATTATATACCTGTATTAAAAAGGGCTTATCGTAGAAGTCAGTATTGAATTTGGTTCCCAAGCAACCAGTGACTTCCTTAGAAACTACTGACACCGTTTTTAATTAGGTAAGTGCACTGGTACTCAGATGAGTGATTTAGGACCATCATGGCCCTCTTGTTATAATGTTTTAGGAAAGGGATTCATGACAAAGATCGCAAGTTACCACAAAAACAAACCGCAGGTACTTGACACATATACTTTTTGGACTTGTATATGCCTATTACCTAATAGAATAAGAAAAGATATCTAACGGAATCAGTCCTTTAAATCATCGCACTAATTTCAAGTTCACCTGTTCGTTTGTATTGAGTACGTAGAAATCGACCAGAAACCTCTTTTGTCTACATGAATCGTGTTGGCGTCGGGAACGACATGCACACAATTTCTGGGTTTTCTGCTGAAACTTCATTTTTGAAGTTTTTGATGGAATTCAATCAAATAAAAAGTGTCATCGGTTACATAAATAATTCATAGTGCCGACCACAAAGAGGTAATAGTGATCTGGTCTTTTACAGCAGCTTCCTTGGCTAACCAGCATGACTGTTTTGACTCCGTTAGATATCTGTTCTTATTTTATCAGATAATAGGCATATATAAGTATATGTTTCAGGTACCTGTGACTAAAACGAGGTATTTGTAGACTTTAATCCATTTTCTTGTCACTTGTAACGTAAATTTACACCAAATGGAGCAGACACTTTGCATATCATTCAATTTCATGCTAAAATGATCATAAAGGAAACGGTTATGTAGAGGTTAAGGTATCTGCCGCTCATCCAGGGGGTTGCGGGTTCGAGCCCAACTGTGGTCACGACCGTTCCTCCTCATATGACACCTTTAATATTTTTTCTTATGATTTGCGAGTGACTCGATAAGCTTCAAGCTTTCTCCACAATCGAGCTTAAAGGATTTTGTGTAAACTAAAGGAAACTCCTTAATTATACCAGGGATCTTGTATATACGATCCCTGATTATTCAATAGATAGAGCTATCTAGTGCCTCTGAGAACAATTTTCAAATTAGTTTGTAACCGTGATTGTTAAATATGTTACTTAAAATCCTTTTCGCGTTCCTTCGATATAGTCGGGATTTTTTTAAATGGAAACTTTGTTTTCAGCTATTTTTTGGAAAGTTCCTTTGTAAGCACAAATTATTAGAGACCACATTGGTTTAATCTCCCAAGAGGAAAACAGTTGCCACCGTGCGAACAAATGCTGGCGAAAAGGCGGCCAAAAATTGTATATGACAAGGTTTAAACATTCTTTTGATTTAAACAGATTACATACAAATGTACCTATAAACGATAAACTAACTACTCCATTCTGTACAGTTGCGTGAGACTCAAATCATTTAAATTGTTCTTGTTTTTGTTTGATGATGTTGTTGATTTTCAAGGTAGTGTTGTTATGGCAATGCGGATGAATCGGTACCCATGGAATCGTCTGATGTGTTGCGCAATATTTACGCTCCTAAAGGTTGAATTCGTTTCGGAGTGGGCGTTCATAATATCCGCATTGATGATACAATAATTTTTTGTTGTTCTATATAGCCATGTACATGTACTTAGTGGCAAGAAGGTCAATTTTTATATGATCATTAAGAAAGAACTATAAAATGGCAAGTACAAACATTATAGTTATGCTAAAGTATTTTACTAGAATATAGTCACTGTCACAGTGGTTCCACGACTTAAGACAATTACGTTACCAATGAACAAAATATTAACTCTTTAACATGTTAATATTCCCTAAAGTATCGTTTGCACACACGTTTTAAAGATGACGGGCTGACAACTATTACTAGTGAAATATCAATACATACGATGAATTGTAATTCTGTTTAACAAAACCTATGTTTAGAAAAATTAAAAATACAGGCTGCTTCTAATAAAATAAAATGATCGACCTAGTACTTATTTATCAGCGCTTAAAATTATTCAGAAATAAACGTATTCACATCTAACGTGAAAAAAATGCAGCTAAGAGTCTAGCGTATTGAAATAAGCGTTGAGTTCCCGAAATAAACGTGAATGCCGTGTTTATACTGAACAGGTTTACATATTAAGAGGCTATCAGCCCAACATTGTGAGCTGTGTGCTCACAGTCCGCATTGTAGACGGTGAGTACTCGTGGTTCACGCTATTGGGTGTGGATACGCCGCAGGTGCAGCGACTTCCAGGCTTTAACAAACTATAGACGTTAGAACAATAATAATAATTTTAGGACATTAACCTAATATTTACGTTTTCTGTAGCCTGAATCTGGTACATTCTGGGAATATGTCTAAAGTTTAAATGTGCCGCCACTATGGTTGCTACGCGACTGCTCACTGTGAAAAACAACATGGCTGACATAGTTTAGAAACAACTTGACATGAACAAAATCAAATGCATTAAATACAGAACTATGGCAAGTGGTTATTCAAAGTAAAGTGCATGATTAGTTCTAAACCTGGATGTATTAGAAAATTTGACTTCCTTATTGACTAGAATATCATAAATAATGTCAGTACGAAAATCGTATAGTCGCGAAAACTGGTGACAATCAACATGATTCTGCCGTGGAAAAAGCGAGGAAATCAGACAACACTGCACAGGTATAGTAATGTTTGGTTGTGTAGTTGTGCTGCATGAATTTCAAGAGCAACAACCATCTGTTTGTGGTGTCGCAAGTATACATCATCAAAAGAGTGAAACAGCCAAAGAGTGTTAGAAGAATGAAAGAAGGAAAAACAATGAAAGAATTAGGAAACACCCATGGACATTAGTGAATGATTTAAGTAAATGCGATATCAGACTGATTTGAGGTGTAGTCCAGAGTCCAAGACCATATCTTAAGGGGGCGGGGATTGAAACGATGCACGGTTAAACACGAGAAATTTCAAGGCTTATAAGAGAAATTGTGAACTAGACAGTGCGTATCTGTTGTGCAAATCAGCGTCCAACAACTTATAGTTATCATAATCCTCCTTAACCAGTCCGTGACTTGTGCCGTATTAAATATATACATTTTCAAACAGTTACACCCCGGAGCAGACGACAACAATGTCGTCCGGCCTGTTGGAACAAAATCCTGGAAAACACCCCTATTTAAAGAAATAGACTTGCTCAGAAGTCAGAAAGTCAGCCCGGATAGCTCAATAGGTAGAGCACGAGACTTGTAATCTCGGGGTTGTGGGTTCGATTCCCAGGCTGACAAACTAAATTACTAACGTCTTTCGAGAGACTTAAAAACCCCCGAGGTCCATGGGTGAAAACCTGGCACAAAGAACCAGGGGTGTCCCAATTGGCACGCTTTCTGTATCTTGCACTATCCCCGAAAACCTAAAATACTAAACTCTTCTCGGGGGCGTTGGTCATATGGGAACCGGTAACAAAATCTTTAGAAGTCAGAAGATCTCATTGTGCCTAGATATAATTGGGTTAAATACAGACACATAAATTAGTTCTAATCTATGGCTCAGTTTGATAGTGAAAGTTTCATTGAAAACCCAGAAGAGACGTAATTTTAAGCTAGCAATGGACACTGAATTGACCCATCATTTTGTGAAAAATTTCGTATATGTAGCAATATTGAAAGTGACATTTAAACAGAAATTTGACAAGAGCTGGTTTCTGTAAAATTTAGTTATAGTACAACCGTTATTCCGCCTAAACACAACCTCCACCTCCAGTTTTTGGGCAGCACTTTGTTTAAAGTCATCTATTTATAAAGAATTACAACTGGATATATACATATATGCCTACTCCAAAGGTTCAAAAACAGCCGTTGTCAAAAGATAGGTTCAAAAAAAAAAGGGGGAGTTCATTTTCGCCATTCGTCCAGTGCAATTTTCTTCTCGTTTCGTCAAAATGTAGATTTTTCATGTCGGCATTTCACATGGGAAGGCCTTCATACAATAAGGGTGAAATAGCGAGCTTAGATCTTTAAAAGATCTTTTAATACACAATATAATTAAACATAGCAATTATATACCTGCCTAGACACCGTTTTTCTATGACTTTGCATCTCCACCGGAAGTAAGCACCACGGGAAGGTGGTGCGCGTTTACGGACCGTGGTCGTAGGTGCGCACTGCGTGCCACTTAGAGCAACTTGAGGTTACTCCGTGAATGTCAATAAACAGAAAGATAGCTTGTAATGCTATTTACAAATAATAGACGTTATAACATGTACTGACGAGACTTCTTAATAAAAACTAACCATTCCATGTACATGTATATTTGAATCTTATGTGACATTTAAGTCCATGCTACAATGGTTCTTAGAACGAGATATCTAACTAAAACTGAGGCCCCTTGTGTGCACCTTTGAACGTACAGTATAAGTTATTTATGAACAAACTGTATACATTGAAATGCACATATTTTCTACCGGTTGAAGAAAACTATTCGCTGCAGTCCGTACTTGTACTTGTGTATATATATGCATTTATTCGACGGGTCGCCAATACAAGTTGGTTTCTGTTGCGAAAAATATGTTTTCTTCCAAGACTGTTCAGATTGAAATTATGAAATGCATTTGCGCATCCCCATCCATAATATACCCGCATCCATAAGTCTGGAATGGCGTAATGAGTAAAACTGCTTCAAAGTGCTGGAGTAAAATCGAAACCATTCGGCCACTGCGTCAGCGGACCTTACATTGTAGACTGACGCTCTATACATTGCCTTCCGCCATGTTTTATTTCATTAAATTCTGCAGAATAGTATATGGATAAAGTTAAACAGAGAAAGCTCTATAAGTAGGCATTTTTAGAAAAGAACAATGGCCCCTGTACCCTGCACTGTCCCTCAATACTTTCAGTCGGCAATATCTTAACGTAGAACGTGCTTTAATTACATACTTTCTGAGCATGTGCACAAGCAAGTAACGAAAATATAACAATCATACGGAAGAGTTAATGGGTGATTTAAAGTTTCATCTTATTATCCTATTCGAACCTAGTTCGAGAGAAATCATGGATTTTCTTTCGATACCATGCAGATCAAAACAAGAAAAATATTTGATTTATGTTCGAGTAAATCAGTCTGTAACTGAAACAGAAACAACAGATTCCAATCAATTACGCCTTTTTTTCATATTTCTAATGATGTTGTACATTTGCAAGAATTTTCAATTGAATGCTCTAC
>JAFMSR010002303.1:0-24962 GCA_022818135.1 Saxidomus purpurata
CAATAAACTGTTAATTTAATTGCTCCCTGTTTACAATAAACTGTTAATTTGATTACTCCCTGTTGACAATAATCTGTTAATTTAATTACTTCCTGTTTACAATAAACTGTTAATTTAATTGCTCCCTGCTTACATTAAAATTGTTAATTTAATTACTCCCTAATTGCCCCCTGTTTACAATAAACTGTTGATTTAATTGCTCCTTGTTTACAATAAACTGTTAAATTAATTGCTCCCTGTTGACAATAAACTGTTAATTTAATTGCTCCCTTTTTACAATAAACTGTTAATTTAACTGCTCCCTGATTACAATAAACTGTTAATTTAATTACTTCCTGTTTACAATAAACTGATAATTTAATTGCTCCCTGTTTACAATAAACTGGTAATTTAATTACTCCTTGTTTACAATAAACTGTTAGTTTAATTGCTCCCTGTTTACAATAAACTGTTAATTTAATTGCTCCCTATTTACAATAAACTGTTAATTTGATTACTCCCTGTTTACAATAAACTGTTAATTTAATTACTTCCTGTTTACAATAAACTGTTAATTTAATTTCTTCCTGTTTACAATAAACTGTTAATTTAATTGCTCCCTGTTTACAATAAACTGATAATTTAATAACTCATTGTTTACAATAAACTGTTAATTTAGTTGCTCCCTGTATACAATAAACTGTTAATTTAATTGCTCCCTGTTTACAATAAACTGTTAATTTAATTACTTCCTGTTTACAATAAACTGTTAATTTAATTACTTCCTGTATACAATGAACTGTTAATTTAATTGCTCCCTGTTTACAATAAACTGATAATTTAATAACTCCTTGTTTACAATAAACTGTTAATTTAGTTGCTCCCTGTATACAATAAACTGTTAATTTAATTGCTCCCTGTTTACAATAAACTGTTAATTTAATTACTTCCTGTTTACAATAAACTGTTAATTTAATTACTTCCTGTATACAATGAACTGTTAATTTAATTGCTCCCTGTATACAATAAACTGTTAATTTAATTGCTCCCTGTTTACAATAAACTGTTAATTTAATTTCTATATCAGGTGTCGTTAAATACGAAGTTTAATGTATAAAAATTATAAACTTTATTTGTCAAATAGATATTATAAATTTTTTTTTTCGTGTCTGACATATAGACTATAGACCTATAAGAAAATGAGATATTAAACAAGAGGGTCATGATTGCCCTACATCACGCGCACTTGAGTACCAACCATACAAAAACAACGTCAAAAGGTCATGATCAAGGTCAACTGAGGATAATTTTTAAATCTGCTTGCAAAACTGTACACACAGTTCAGCTTTCATCACAGTAGCTCCAAAAACAAAAGGTAGGTCAAAAGGTCAAGATCAACGTACCTGGTGACCTAATTTTTACCCATCAATTATTGGGTACAAAATATGGCCTTAAGTGTTCACAATGTTTTAACCTAGATTTTGACACAAAAAGATCCAGGTCCTTGCTATTCTGCTAATTTTCGATATAATTGGTGCAAAGCATGTCCATTTAGGTGTTCAGAAGGTACATGTGTTTCTATAATATTACCTGGTGATCAAGTTTTAAAATTCACCAATATTTCAAACTTGGCATAACATTTATCAAGACAAACATTCTGACTATGTTTTCAAAATGATTAGACTAAAAATATGGCCTCTGAAGTGTTTACAATGTGCATGCGACATACGACTGACGATGGACCACGGACGACAGACAGACTACGGACATCGGGCCAGCACCATCACTCACATTTGAGCACATCGTGCTCAGAAGAGATAAAAAGTAGTAGAAATAGTAAAAAACTAAATAACGGCTGGAGGACGCTGCACCCCTAACCGACCTACTTACCCCATTTAATTATGTCACCCACACGAACGAACATAAGTGACACAATTAACTCCGATTATCACCGAAGCATGAAACTTTTGCGGCATTGCATTTGCACAAAGCACCGTTGATGCGATACTAAGATTCG
The DNA here is from genome assembly GCA_022818135.1 of Saxidomus purpurata. NCBI lineage: Eukaryota > Metazoa > Mollusca > Bivalvia > Venerida > Veneridae > Saxidomus > Saxidomus purpurata. The sequence goes on from JAFMSR010002303.1 coordinate 1,997, forward strand.
GAATCTGGACAAACTCAGCAAAGTAATTGTATATTATGTAGAAAAAAAAGTTTAACGCTTAAAACACGTTTTATTGTTGTTGTTTTTTGAAAAAGCCTGGGTTGGAAGGGTACAAAGAAAGACTGATATCATGTTGAACATGGATTTTAGTCATTTTACGGGTAATAAATCCTGTACTGCCGTACGGAATCACATATATTGTATTGAATATAATATCTTGTTCCTTCGTTAACAGGTGACCATACCTGAGTTGGCCAATGTTAACCATAGGGGTAATATATTTATTTGAACAAACGCAATAGAAGACCACTGTACAGTACTACAAACTAAAGACCTGAGCACTATGCCAAATATACTATGTACCAAGAATAAACAAACTATTCAAATCCATTAGACGAGTGGCAGGGGCGTTTTAAATCTTCCTCTCCAGAAATGCAATGTGCAAAGCATTACCTTGTAGTCTTCTACCAAATTTCTTCAATGGATACCATGGAACAGAACCTGTACTAAGTATCACCAATCAGTATTTCTGAATATTATCATAAATGTAAATAATTTGTCTGTTTTCTGTGCTAAATTTCTAAAAGTGGCCTTGTCAAGATTACCATTTAGTTTTAAAAGGAGTGTTCGGTTGAAATTAATCAAATGCAAAGCAAACAGTTCAGATCATCAATACGTCGATTTGCTGACTGATCATGACGTTATTTGTAACACCAAATAAAGAAACCTCGAGGCAAAGTTATATATGCACCAGTTTACGCTGGCAATGGGTGTCCGATATACAAGCTTGCACACCTATATTTGGCATTTGGTATTTCACATAATATTTGGCTAAGTATTACATGTATATAAGCATAATATTTTGGGCAAAATTGCCTGGGCACTGCAGTCAGGTAAATAAAAGAGTCTCTATTTTTTTTTAAAACGTTAGATATTACGTAGTATACAACTGAGTCATACAATGACCTGGGGAGAAATCATAGCTTTACACATAATCTATTTTCTTTGCCTTCTTCTATTTTCTTTATCCAGTTGTACTATGACTTATTAAACAATTTTCACCAGTCAAATAGTCTTTCCTTCGCAATTTCACATGCATGCACGAGATCCCCTCAAATGAAAGAGCAACGGTGGCGTAATGGAAAACCGGAGAAGGGTCAAAGTTTACACATTACAGAACATCTGTATCCCATCATTATATTGTCGCACTTTCAATCAACGTATTTTATGTAGTAAACGTTTAATTTATAATTAGCGTATTACTTTATGATATAACAAACTTCCAAAAACTGCACAGTACATAAGGCATACGTGCATAGCATACCAGGGTCACATTTTAAATGTTTGATTATCCTATGACCAGAAACATTGTATCAATACATTTTGAAATATAGCATTCATCCACCAGGCTGGGGAAGTAAAAACACAGAAACGATAGCAATACACACACACATATTTATTTACAAATTAAATTTCGGTATTGAAAGGTTTGATATAACATAAGATGCTTCGCTCTTTTCACTTGATGAACAGTAGTAAATACCTTTCCCTTAAAACAACACAATTTACCATACCATAGTTATATGTATGATGTACTAGTATTCTATTCAAAGCCGCAAAGTCTCACATAGTATCGTTATGTTTGATATAAAAACAACCTTTACACAATATAAAAAACAAACAATGAAACGTAATATTATCTTTGATATTCATAATTCTTAATAAAGCGATAGCTTTTCCGCCGCTTTACCCTTCCAGAAATGTTAAGAATAATCATATTTAACACATCTTGGTAACATTTAAAATGCTTCTTATTCAGTGCACTAGTATTTCACCTTACAATGCATCATTTGATAAACCCGATATCAATACATAGTACAAATTAAATGATATAAGTCTTCTGTGCACGCTTGCCTTCTTACAACATCACAAATTCCAATTACAATAAACATGACATTATTAGAGAAACAATAAATATTAACCGTTGTTTTCATAGCCATAGTCACAAGACTAACGCTATTCACCAGGTAGGCAGACTGAAACAAATGATTTAAACGCCATGTACACAATTTAATATCTAAAAACGTAATTTTGTAGTTTTCCGACACATAAAAGAGCTATAATTGTTTTTTGTATCATTGAAACTACACAAAGTATGTATGACATAGAAAAAGCTGTTGGTATGGTGAAACAGTTTACAAGTTCATGCTATCAGCTAAATCATTTGCTCTATGTTATACTCTGTATTGTTCGTTTCTTTTATCCAATTTTCACAAATATTTACTAAAGTGAAAAGTATTACGTATGTTTGACTTAAAAGAGTTACCACAATGTCAACTGCCCATTTTCTCAAGAGAGTTTCTTATAAAAAAGAGTGTCCGTAACTGATTCGTAAAGAATTGTACATCGTTCAAATCCGTCATGGAACTCAACTCAACGTTTAAAAAAGTTATATACATCCAATAGAATTTCTGAGAGGGCCAAACGAAACTCCAAAATCCTAACTGTGTACATGATTGGGTTAACAGCGGAATTGAAACAAACTATCGTAAACAGTGGCAGAAGTGTGTTTCTTTCAAGAGAAATTGTGTTATCCAAGCTTAATACATATAGCACCACAACTGCCGGCCATGAAAATAGGTTCAGAAAAAACAAAACTATACCAAAAAGTGCAAAAGTCTTTCTTTGGCGTTGAAGAATTGGTAGAATGTCTTTAGGCCTTCGCGCCAAAGCATGTACTTTGGGAGATCGATTCGAATCAAACTCCTCTGAGTTATTTGAAGTCTTTTGATCAGAACTTGCGCTTGCCGATGGCTCGGTTGTTTTCTTAAACATCTTTAGTTGAACATGTTGCTTTCTTTCTGGGACATTGAGTAATAAATTGCTTCGGTGTGATTTTCTTTTCTTTTGATCACATGGTCCACTCGCTTGGAATATGTCTGCGGGAAATGATTGGCCTGTTGTTCTGTCTGAGGGTTGCCCGTCCAAATGTACGCTACCTGAACACGAAGAGCCACACTCTGGTTGTGTTTGTGTAGAAACTGGTATCACTATTTGCAGACGATACTTCATCTTGCAATATAAGGTAATGTACAAAACATTGGTAAAGATCAGCGGTACTAAGAGTGATCCCATCAAGATAGCCATCCCTTTTCTGATGTTTTCTCCAAACACCGACTTCATACTACAAACCATCATATTGTTGTAGTTTTCAGGATTGTTATAAAGCGTCACTGAAAGAGAGCAAACGGATAAACTCAACATCCAAGCAACCGAGGTGCTCAAAAGAGTGTGCCTGTGCTTCCAGGCGCTAGTATTCAGATTAACTCGCCTTAAAAGCACAAATCTATGTACACATATTCCAAATATGTTATAAAGCGATGCTGACTGTGACGATTGATAGAATACAATAACAATGCCACAGTTGATCAAACTTTCTCTTACAAAGGGTGCATCTGCAGCGGAAATGGCAAAGTTAGCCAGTCCTGCTAGCATGTCATTGACTGCCAGGCAAAGAATTTGAAGCCAGTAAACTGCCGGAAATTTTCTTTTCTTGCTTATTAATGTTACAAGTACGATGAAATTTAATAACATTATTATTGCACCTTGAGTTCTCATTAAAAAAATAAATGATTTAGAAATAAACCGAACCTCCAATGCCAGTGTCTCATTGTGAGAAAAGTTCGCAGTCATTGTTGGTTTTTATGTTGTTTTCTGCCTAACGAGCCGTGTTATTTTCCCATGGATTGTCGGCAAAGTGAAAACATATCCATGTAACGGTTATACTAGAACATGGTCCATAATTGTTGTTTTTACACGATGAAAAAATATATATCCAACGTTTTTCATTTTTCACTATTCCGGTTATGTTACCAACAATGTTGACTGTGATATGAGCAGAATTATATATGGTCAGCTCTATCAAACATGACTCTCCAATGTTTCCATAGCAACTGATTTTTAAAGAAAGATCTGCTACATGTTTAATAATTCATAAACTAATTAACCAACAATAACCTCTGCTGACAGTACATTTCTTTTAAATTAATTTCATATTTTAGATATTTTATGATACGTATTTAGTAGTTTTTTTTAAACTTAGAGATATGATACATAATCTAGATACAAAGAGTAGAAAACATTATGTTTTATTATGTCATTAACAACGCGGGATCCGAGACATAACTATGTTGATAAAACGGCCCCCAAATCATTGCTTATTAGACAATGAACACCGCTGGAACGGATATCATTTCATAAGTAATCCAGGATGGAAGTACCGAAATCAAGTACAGCCGAGTCTCTGTTATTCGAAGTGTTCAGGGACCAAAATTTTACTTCGAATAATCCATGGGTTCGAATAATACAAGTCCCGAAGATGGCTAGCTGATTGTTATGTAAATCGTCAATATATACATGTATATAGCTATCACGGACGCTTAACGTAATATACATTGCGTATATGATTTAGAATGAAAGGAAAAGGAAAACAGAAATAAATCATATGAAACGTTTAATTTATTTTTTTCCTTTTTAAACCCTTTCCACTCGTTGCTGATCCAGGTATCCACCCGGGGCCGGGTCCTTTGCCAGATTGCCCAGTACGAATGGAAAGGAAGATATCAGCTGATCTAGGTATCCCCTCATTACCGGGTCCTTTGCCAGATTGCTCAGTGAAAATTTCTTCTGCACAAGTAGAAGTCATTTTTCTTCTTACAACAAATATTGAAATGAAACGCCAAAATGTGACCATAAGGCTCCATTTTGCTGAGTATAAAACAATTCATTTGGAAAACTACTCATGCTTTACTGCTAGAAAAATGACTAATTGAGAATTCGTCAGGTAGGAAAGGGATTACTGTAAATTGGGTAATTTTCGAGTGAAAAAGTTTCGCAATTTGTGAGCACACAGACTTATTCGCAAATTTTAAGCTCGCAAAAGGAGAATTCTCTAATAGTAATTCAATGAAATTCTCTAAAAGTAAATCTGTGTGAAATGCATCCTTCGCGAGATGTTTAAATTAGCGACCTGGGAAATTCAGGAAAATAGCACAAATTAAATCATCGCGAGTTTTACTCAACTTACATAATAGCGTCCCTTTTTGTGTGTGGAGGATTCAACATGCTCTGACCTTTTTTCCTTCAACATTACAACGCTGATGAAACATATTTCTACTTGGAGTTTTCATATCTCAGGTAAAAGATTGGCTTAACTTACCTTTTATTTATGTTTATGTTTTTTTTCTCCAAATTTATCAGAAAGTAAAATTATAACGCAGTGTCCGTAAGTACTTTTGTCTCATTAAAATGAGTTACTAGGAGAAAACGTAGCAACAAATAACATACACCTAACGCTGAAAGACAGCTGAATAAAGAAATTAGGATGATTATATACTTTTACGTCCTTAGATAAATACAGTATAGCATCAAACGCCGAGAGAGCTGATTACAGAATAAGTTTACTTTTATGTTCTCGAATATATGAAAGTTCACATCTTAGGTCTTTACAATTAGCATAGTTAACAGCAGCAAAGTATTTATCATGAAGATAACGTTTCCACGCTGGTACTGTGGTTGAACTTACATATCCTCTGCATAGAATAATCCTAAGACATCTGATATTTGTTAACAATACATTTCTCAAATGATACATGACATTAGTTACTATAGAAATGTACCTGTTGACGTACTGTATTTAAGAAATCGATATATTTGAAAGATTAATGGCCCCTCATAAGAAGATTACATTCCTTAACGGTTATCATCTGTCTGTCATCATGACGTCATTTCCATTTTTGTTGCTTTATTTAATATGTTCTTACATGCTTATTTTAAGCACAGTAGTATGGCGTGTCGTGTTTTCTTTTTTATTCAGGAAAAGTTAATTTTATTGCGGTTTATCCGTCATTAGAAATATGTCGCTTCAGTTATAGCCATATTTTAACATAGCTTTCTTCTCTTGACTAATTGTTCATTCCTTGACGTTGCAATAGTAAATAAAATATACTGTATGGAGATATCAGTCAGGCTTAGATAGCTCTACTTTTTATATTATAATATACAATAACCTTTTAATCGTGAGATACATAGCTGATATTTGTTTGTTTTGAGTGTCTACGGAATATATCTCATCGGGAAGTGATACAATTGTAATATTTTTACGAGCGCAAAGCGCGAGTTAAAATGTGAGATATATTCCATATCCACTCAAAACAAACAAATTGTCTTTTAATTCTATTAAAACTATTAAAATTAAAGCAAAATTATGTATATGCACTACTTAAAAAGTAGTTCCGGCAGACCTATATCACCTACACTGTTACTGATATGATATTTATATCACCACTCTATATTTCACTGATATAACACAGTACATGTATTTCATTAGCAAGCATAAAATAAATCACTTTGTTTTACGGTGTTATCTGTCAACGCTAAAAACACATATGGCTATTCTTGCGAAATGTAGCGATTTTCAGGGTTTTCAACAGAGAGGAAAATAATAACCTCTCACTAAACGTTAATTGCTCGTCAATTATTTTCTGATACGAAGTAAATTATTTGAACGTTCATATTGATCTAAATTCCGGGTACACATATTGTACTTTTTGCCGCCAAATCAAAACTGTTCTCTGAATCACGCTCAAATGAAATGTGCAGACTTAACTTTGATGCACTTTTTGGCTGTCACAATTTCCAATGTCTGCCTTAACGTTTTTGACTGTTGTACTACCACTATTGTTGTATGAGGTTCATGCTAGTCCAAGCGTATATTGGTCATTTGAACAGGCGAGCAGTTTACCACCTTTCATGGGAAGAACCATAACTAGACAATTATAATACTAATAATAGTAATAACTTCTTTATTTTCAGAAGGTAACATATTATGACATTTATACAGACAATTCCATATTGCATCATATTTTCAATATGGCCTTCTTTGTTATAAGATGGGGAAAGTAAATCATTATAATATATAATAAATCAAGCGCTGTAGCGCTGAAGGCCTGGGGGCTATAGATTAACTCCCCTAAAAACAACTTTTGAACTTCGTGATTTACGCTGAACCTTACCTAAAGCGCGGGTCGAAGTGTGCATAGGGCGAAATTTAGTATATGACACAGCATGAATGATTCACAAATATATGGGTGGCAGGGAAGTTTGTTTTATTATAAAACGTACGTTAAATGAAAAATAATCACATGGTCAACAATATCAATTGTTTGAGAGAACAATAAAAATAATTCAATCTGCGCTTTGTTCAACTTCAAGTGATATCTGATGATGTGGATCGAAAATTATTGTGTACCAAGGACAAGACCTTGAAACAGAAATAAACAAAGCAATACCAACAATGAAATATAAATACAGTACTGTACAATGTGTATAACAGAGAAAACCAAAAATGATTCTTGGTTACCTTGTAGTTGTAATCGGTGAAACCGTTCACTGGGCCTTGACATGCAGCGTCCTCGATAAATGGCGGGTGATTTTGACCTCGTGAATTCCTTCTCGGGAATGTACGTAAATTGTATCTTTTTTTAAAGAAATTTATTTCTAGGTAAATACATATGTAATCGTTCGTAAATAAGAAAGCTGTTAATGAAATAACATCAGAAATTTGAAAATCAAACTACAAACTTTTATATCGAATTCCGTACGTTTCCGTAAATTTCCGTAAATATCCGTACTTTTCTGTGATATGCATATGATTATCTTCCGAAATCAGCTAACAGCGCAGTAATTTCTAATGCTATAGACCTTTCTGCAATCGTTTGAAGTTGTATGTACTGTTTTTATTTGTAATATGTTCTTATCGTATGCGACATTCAAACAAAAATTTATATGGTCTGTCTTGCACTACTTTCCCAAAGCGCATGTTTACAGTTGTTATTCGCACATAGCACAGTTAAATTGTTTGAAATGTGGTACGCTAACTTAGACCTAGGGGACTTTCAGTCCCCAGGCCAAAAATCACAGTTTTCGACAAACACTCAAAAACAATTACTTACACACGTAGGTAACGCATTACAGTAAGTATGCTAATTGAATTCAAATTCTAATAATATTGTATTAATGGTAGTTCTGATTTCAATAGAATTTTTTGTAATGATTTTAAAAGATCGAAGACTTGGTAGATTTCGGATCTGTGAAGGAATATTATTTCAAACATTTTTACTACTATAACTAAAACTATTTTTTAAGTAGTTTGTTCGATATATCTTCGTTTGAAGATGATTTTCAGAAGCTGAACGTAAGATATAGATATGATCATTAGAAAAATTCAAACTTTCAGATATATACCTTTTGAGATTTGTACACAAGTAAAGCAGTATGATAATTATATCTCTGTGGAAAAGAAAGGCACTGTAGTTCTTGGAACATTTGTACAGACCTAGTTTGTAATTGTATGTTTAAAATAATTCTTGCTGCTCTTTTCTGGCTCTTAATTATCGTTTTTTTGTGTGCATGTTTGCCATATCCCCATACCGTACAGCAGTAATCGAATGTAGGTAATATATAAGCATTATAGAACATACGTTTCATATCGTGCGACAAGTAATAACTAATTCTTTTTAGCAGTGCAATTTTAGAGCTTCATTTATACATTAATTTAGCTAGTTGGTATTTCCATGATAGAGTGTTATCTATATAAAATCTAAGAAGTTGTTGAACAGTTACATTTTCAATCTGTACATTATTTACTTGCAATAGAAGTTCTTTTTTATCTCGCAATTTGTAATTTGTAATTAGTTTTCAATATGTGAAAAGGTTACAGTCAACGACTCTATTCATATCGTTCGTAAGAATCGTTTCACATATGAGGAGATATTACCGTTAGCAGGGCTCGAACCCATGACCCTCAATCTGTGAAAAGGTTACAGTCAACGACTCTAACCATTCGACCACATCACTCTCAGTGCTTCGATTCGACTATGCAACTACCACTTTTGCTATACAGGGACATCGTTTCCCTACAGTTATATCAGTGCTTTGCTTTGATTATCGTATAACTAGTTCTGCTTTGAAGGGAAACCCAACTTTCCGTTTCGCTTCCCTACAGTACTGTTAGCGCGTTGATTTGACTATTGTTTAAACACTTCTGCTTTACACGGAAACCTAAGTATCCGTTTCGCTTTCTTATGGTACTGTCAGTTCTTTCAGTTGACTTTTGTTTTACAATGTTGCATTACATGGAAACCTAAGTTTTCGTTTCGCTTCCATACTTTATCGTCAGCGCTTTGATTTGACTATTGTATTACCGCTTCTGCTACATTAGTCTTCTTATCCTCCCGGTCATAGACATATAAATCGAGGAGTTTACCAAAATACATTTCACTTTAAAAACGGAATTATCTATTTCGCAAATGCAAAATGAAATTTTAAAGAAATAAAAAAGCATGTACACTGCAATTTACCAACTGAGATTTTTGGTGTTCACGAGTAAAAATATTGTGATATTACATTGATACAAACACTTTTTCTGTTTATTTTATGCTACAAGTTTACTTTTGTCGAGTTTGTTTCAATGAAATGTCGAAAATCGTGGGAAACGTTATCAGAATGCAAAGCAAACATTAAGTCATGTTAACTACGTCATTGTCGTATGGTTTCCTGCATTCAGTGCGCTCGGAATGTATTTTGACGTTAATCCGGGTAGAAAATTTCGATCATTTTAAATGAGTGGACAGTGACTTTATCAGGATATAATTTACGGTTATATTTAGATAAACGATCGAAAAACACAAAATAAATACTTATATTCACACCGCCTGTTCTTCAAAGATAAAAAGAAAAAACACAATTCAATTATTTTATTTTCCAATCTACCATGACAAAACAAATTATATATTCAAACAATAAACTGAGTCATGTCAGAATAATGAATATTCGTGGCTAAAACATATATTTCAGATATTTTTCAATCTGCTTATGAGAAGTAATAAAACAAAATGCAAGAAGAAATAAAAATACACACTGTTCATGAAGGTGTCGACACAAACATATAGACTTCATTGTTTCTTTAATTACTGTAATTGTCAGATCCTTCTTCAAATTCTAAATATTTACAAACGTTTAAATTAAGAGCTCAGCAATGTCAGACAGCAATCATTCTACGGTGTTTATAAGGAGCACGTAGACCAACTGGCCCTCTACTTTCTTTTCATTTTTTTTGCGTAATTCGCTAACATCTCTTTCTCGATACAGTTTCCATCCTCAACTTAACTCAACATCCATTTCTGTCAGTTACATATACAACATAACAATAGCAGCTATAAATGTACATAAGATATGGGTATTGACATAATGGTGACAGTTGTTACTAACGTGTACCAATTCCACAGTACGACTTACAATAGAAAGAAAAGCTGTGAAACTTAATTATTTAAATAGTGCTACATTAAATATACATTGCTAATTTAAATACATGACACAAGATTTTAAATCTTTGAGTTCTTATTGTTAAAAACTCCAAATACTTTTGGCCTTTCTTTCTGAAAGGAAGGTCGCAAAGCTGGAGTGATTTTAGAAACAATACAAAATAGTAGAAGAACCATAAAACAAAAACAAAAATATCTTTACTATTTACAACTTAATTAAGTAATGAAATGGAAAATTAGGATGATCTCTTCCTAAACGAAACTAAAATGATCATCGTACATTTTGTTTAGTACTCAAAACTTGGTAACAGGAAATTGAGAAGTCTGGTCATGTGTTGTTCTCAAAATTCTACGTAACTCCTATGCATCGTGCTTGTTAAAAATTGTCATGAAAGTCAACGCTTAAATAGTTTATATATGGTAAATAATATCTCTGAAAGAGCCGAGCGAAACTCGGAAATCCGTACAGTATACAGTATTGGATTGACGGCAGAATTCATGCAAACTGTCGTAAAAAGCGGCAGAAGTTTGTTTCTATCAGCGGAGATCGTGTCATTCAAGCTTAACAGAATTAATGCGGTCATTGCCGGCCATGAAAATATGTTCAGAAAAAGCAAAATTATACCAAGAAGTGTGAAAGCCTGTCTTTGGCGTTGACAAACGGCTTGGGTATATTGAGGTATTTGTAGTGAAGCTCTTTCGTGAGGTGAGATATTTGAACCAAGCTGTTTTCTAGTAAATGAGGTCGCTTGTTTTGACATGGCGCTTGTCGATTGTCCAGTTGAGTTTTTAAACATCGCTAGTTGAACATTTTCCTTACTGTCTGGGAATATGGAAGATAAAGTCCTTCGATTTGACTCTCTTTTTGCCAGATCACGTTGTCCTTGTACTTGGAATCTGTCCGCGAAAAATGATGTGTTAGAAACACCTGCCACCACATCTGTTCTTTCTGAGGGTCTACTTGGCATACGTCTGCTAACTGAACACGAATAGCTACAATCTGCTTGCGTTTGCGTAAAATTCGGTCGCACGGTGCTAAAAACAGTCTTCATCTTGCAAGACAAGATAACATACATTATATTGGTAAATATCAGCGGTACTAAAAATGAACACATCAAGATGAGCATACCTTTACTAATGTCATTGCCAAAGATTGACTTTCCACTGCAATACATCATTTTGTTGTAATTTTTAGGATTGATGTAAAGTGCCAATGATATTGAGCATAAACACAAACTCAGCGTCCAAGCAGCGATGGTGATCAAAACAGTGTGTCTGTGCTTCCAGACGTCAGAGTTCTGATCAGCTCGCTTGAGAACGACATATCTATGTAAACATATTCCAAATATACTACAAAGCGATGCCGACTGTGACGAATAAAAAAACATCATTGAAATGCAACAATTAGTCAAACTGTCTCTGATAAAATGTGTATCTACAAAGGAAATGGCAAAGTTAGCTAGTCCTGCCAGAAAGTCATTGAAAGCCAGGCAAACAATTTGAAGCCAATAAATCGCCGGAAATTTGCTTTTCTTGCTCATTAATGTCACAAATACAATCAAATTTAACAGCATGACAAGTGCACCCTGAGTTCTCATTAGCACAAGGTATGTCTCAGACATTTTCTGGACCTCAAAAGTCAGTGTACTATTGTTGGAAAAATTCGTAGCCATATTTTTCGGTTGTTTGCTGACCAATGAACTAATAAGTATCGTGAAGACTGAGGGTAAGTGTAAACGTGTCCGTAGAAAGGTTATGCGTTTCCTCTAAATAAACGTGTGCTTTAACATTGACATATATACACACTCACTTCCAAAGTTCTAAAAGTTTTAACCAAATAAGTATATAGTTTCCTTTTTTCACAAAATTGTGTTCGCTGTTTGTAGTTTTATTTCACAAAAGCTACAATTTGCACTCAAATTAAACTTCTAATTCAAATCACGACAATAGATGAACGTTTCTGTCTTTAATTCATAGCTATAAATTTATAGATCATTAAGTACTTTGCTTTTACAAGACCACTCGGGTTTTATGTAATTCTTATGCGTATTCTTAATTCCAATCTCGATAATAGATTAAAGTTACTGTCTTTAATTCATAGTTCTTGTGCGTATTCTTGAAACTTCTTATAGGATCTATTAACATATTGTCTTATTTATTCCGGTTATTTCTTCACTGTTTCTGCCTTTCCGTATAATTTTACGTTAATGTTGCCAGTACCAATCTCGTTGAGTGTAATACAAACAGGAGTTCTCTAACTCAGATATATGAGGCACCAAAGCATCGTTTTTCGATATGTTTCGCGGAAAAATGACGATTGTACTCTTTCACAGAAGTAACCTATTTGCTTAAGTATTATATCGGCATTTCATAAATTTAATATTTGTTTCATTGTTTATAAAATCTACAGTGTCATACACTATTACATTACAGTATGTGCAACTCCTTCGATGAGTTTGTTTAAATCTCGAATATGCACCGTTCCGCAATACATATACCTCAGCATCACGGGAAAATTAATATCTCACTTTTTTCTTTAATTTGATATATTAGTCGAAATTTGAATGTGTGTGATTTTTCCCATAGGTCGTAATGTTACCTAAGTGACTTCGCTGAATGCAAGATTCTAACACTACCTCCATTTCGTCTCATATAAGGAAAGAATTATTTGAGCGTGATATACAATACGGTATAACACGCTGATGACAGGAACTATGATTACACCTGCGTATTTTAACATAATTAAAGCGTTCAAACGCATTCATATTATCGGTCTTTGTTAAATATTCCTAAACTTTCATCAAAACTTAACAGTTATTCTCTTTGTTTTATACTGGAAGCGTAGTTTTGGGATATTTTATATATACGTGATGCTTAAAATTACGCGCTTTATGTTGTTTATATGACGTCATCAACGTTTTAAACCCGACAACGTAAACGATCAGCTCCTTGAAGTCAGACGGTTTACAGATAAATGCAGATAATTTCACTGAAAATAGTTGAGCTAGTATTGATACAATCTGCCGTTATATCACAGTACGTACATGAAAACCACGAAATAAAATTTAATATAAAAATAATACTTTTAAAACAATTTAGTGCAAGTAATGCCATAATTATAGAAATGGGGAGTAACATAGCCAACATGTTCTAACGCAGCCTTGCGTAATAAAATAATTGAACATTTATCTCCAAGTTAACGTGTTAGAATGGAAGTAAATTTTCTAATATTGGCGCCCATAACGTTACTTTCAAAGATGAGTTCAAAGTTGGCGATGTCAGTTTTTACATAACGATAACGTGTTCTTCAACAAAACTGCATTTTTATATATGCGTTTTTTCGGGTTGTTGTTTAGTAGTATAACGGGAAGGGATCATATTGCACCATTTAACAATGTTATGCAAGCGCCTTTTTCTATATAACGACAATGAATTTTAACCATATGCCGTGCAATTTCTACGGAGTAATAAAAGTTACTTCTCTGTTAACCAACAAGTGTGTTGGAAAATGCAGCAAAATACAATTCAAATTTTCGCCAGGCGATCATTTTTATATAACGGTGGATAATTATATTTGACACACCCCTACAACGCACGGGCTTCCTATTCGGAACTTGAGAAAACAATAAAATAGCCACAGATCTACATGGGTGAAACAATTTCTTATAGAAACGCAATTTTCAGATTCTTTAATCAAAGTTAAAGTGACATTATGCGCATCTTACTGCACATTTTGGTGAAATTTTAAAAAAAACATTTTTTTTTTTTTTTTAATTAAAAATTTTTAAAATAATTTTTTTTTCCATTTTTTTTTGGGGGGTTGCAGTAGTAAAAAATGGACTGTACTCTCCAAGAAATCAATTTAAGGAATCACTAAATTGATTTGTTGATCATCAGATACAAATTGATGCCAAATTCCGGAGCGAGCGAAATTAAATATATAGGAACATAACATTATATGGTCCAAGAAAATTCCTTTAAACGAAAAATAACAAATGGCGATTATGTAGGTGAACAATATTGTGTTATGCAATTTTAACAGAATAAAAGGTTAATGTAGCTTCTAAAACAAATTGCAACTAGAATCAGGTGAGTTTAGTCAATTATTTTCAAATAAATCAGCTTTTCTGGAATAAAAAAATCATAAGTTTCGCGAGCGAATCCGATGACCAATTTATAAATTGGTGTTGCCTAAGAATGTTCTGCTTATTTTAGCCTAACATTTTTTAAACTTATTTTAATTGTTTTAGGTTTTGTATAGGCTTATAGATTTGTGACGTACAAAATTTTATAATATATAATTTAAAAATAAACAATTGACTATTCAGACAAACACATGTATGATCTGCGTAACTATTTCAAGGATGAAAACGTTAGTTTATAATACATTTTGTATCGTACAAGGACAGAATGTCGCTTTTTTACATTGGATGGGGGCATAGATCATTCTAGATCTACAATGAAGGGCTCAAATTTCCTTCGCACCCTAAATCTTAGAATGAAGGGCTCTTGTTTCCTGTCCCCCGACTTCTACGCCAATGAGTATACGTATTTGTTAGTCTGTTTACGTAATAGACCGGTGTTGTGCGTGCATCCATGCCACGATGGGAGGCCAATTATAGAAGGAATGCAATAAAGTACATTGAACTTGATTTAAGTTTTGAGATACAGAAACTTTTCAAATAAGATACACTGCCCTTTTTGCTCGTTTTTATCCTTTGCTTGTTTTATATATAAAATAAAAATGTGTGTACATTTTTACCCTATGTGTGAACATTTGTTCCTATGTGTGAACATTTGTTCCTATGTGTTAACATTTGTTCCTATGTGTGTACCTTTGTTCTTATGTGTGTACATTTGTTCATATGTGTGTACATTTGTTCCTATGTGTGTACATTTGTTCCTCTTGTATGTTATGCTGAATTCTCTAACACTTGAAGAATTCATTAGCATGGATAGCAACTCGTCAACACCTTGAATATATACATAGTTTTATAACTCCCACACAGTTAGCAGAGACCAATATTTTACAAAATGTCTTTGGCTCTATGAAATTGTAGTTAATCATGGTAAAACTAAATTGAGGAAGTTATAGGTAATTTTGAATACATATTTAAATGATATCAATGATGGATTGGAAAGAAAATGATATAGCATTTTCTTTCTTGTATGTGAATATTTTTATCTGGAAATGATTTCTGCTTTGTTTTTTTTAGTCGGCAGCCAAAATAATAGCTTCATGTATTTAGGCCAAAATATTTCAAATTGGTTTGAAATTTGTATTATAAAGTAGCATAATAAAGGTTTACTGTCTTATTATATGAGTTGATAGGAGGACGCATAACAACGAATCAAGTGTATAAAACGTTGACAGAGAATGCTAATTACACTTACATCTACCCACAGAGATATATTATGAAAGTTCACAAGTAAGGTACCGTGATGATAAATGAAATCGAAGCACAGTAAGTAGCACCAAAGTGTTAATTATGAAGATACCGTTCCCGTGATGATATCGCTTCCATGAAGATACCGTTCCCATGATGATACAGTGATTAACCTTAAATAGCCACAAGACATTATGTATAAGCTAATTCAGAGATAGCTGATGGAACAAATCATGGTAATTATTATAGTCACAAGGTAGTTGTTGACGTTTTAAAGGGGATGGTTACTTTTATTAGTTTATTAGTTTCTGAGGTGAAGTTTATACCCGCGGCAGTTAACATTTGTCTGTCAGCACGATGAACTTCTGCTCACCTGCTTAAAAGTCTATTATCAAACAAGATACATCTTTAAGGAATTGCTCAGCACCTTATTCTTTTAGACTGCATTGATTTTACTAAGCAAAAGTTATGAATTAACCTTAAATGCTTTTTTTCGATTATAACAAATCTTTGAAGCACTTCCGTTTAAAATTAGTTCACCATATCAAACCTGTGCTTGAACGAACTGCAGTTTCTGTTCCAGATGGGAGTTATTCATTTTCCAGTCATAGGTATATCAGACAATGTTTAAACACCAGTAAGGCATAAACAAATACTTTATATTCGCGAGTTGTTTATTTCGCGATTTACAAATTTTCTTTTTATTCGCGAGCGAGCGCTATTTTGGGTAAAATCAGGGTTTGTTTGTTATTTCAGCAAGTTTGATTGAATTCGCGCAGTGCTTCATTCGCGAAAATTAGCGAACATAGAAACCTCACCAAAAAACGACTTTGAACAGTTAGTTTATTTTAGTCTCATTTATTTGCATAATACACATTTATAAAATTCATGCATAAAAATCGCTGATAATATCAAGCAAGTGGCCATTCTATAATAGAAATATAAGAGACTATAAGCATGATAAATTACAAAAAATCACAGTTGCTATATTCTATTTACACATAAAATGAATGTTATCTAGATTTGAGACAACAAATCAAACCATACACAAACATGTATGGAAAGCATACAAAATATACAGGTAAGACTATGCACCTTCTGCTAATCAAAACCTAAAAAATACTAAAAGCATCACAAGATAAAACATAAGCACTGTTTCGCAATTACAAAATGTTTTAAAATAACTATTATTACCTCTGAGCAGATCAGAAATAAACTGCACATAGGAGAACATACTGTCTATGTAGTGTACAATACTGTAAAGGTGGTATTTTTTGTGTAGCGACAATTTCGCGACTTGTGTGCGGACAGATTTATTCGCGAAATTTTTATTCGCGAAAGGATAATTATCTTATAGAACATTTATGTGAAATGAAACTTTCGCGAAAATTTTAGATTAACGAAGTGGGAAAGTCACTGTCAAATTAAGATGGTGCCTGTTGCAAAAAAGAAATGTATAGTACTGTATATCGGTGAAAGCTCGTATGAACATGTTTAAGAATTTTAAAAACAATATAAAATCAAATACAGAAGCAACGATAGCATAATAAAAAGCAGTCCGATTATCTATAATTTTAAGTATAAATTAGATATTTTAAACGTCTACTGTTAAGGAATGTTTTAATGCATTAGTATATTAAATGAAAACTCACACTATTGCAATTCATTATCAACACTGTCAACAGTGAATAGAGTAACTGAAAGGTTGTTGAACAACACTGTAGATATTTGTATTTTATATTCCACAATCATCATTTAACTCTTCCAGTTTCAAGCATCACTTTGTTTTTAAAGCGAAATACGATGACCGGTCATCTTGTCTACTGTTTTCATCAAGATTTGCATATTCAGTTTCTGAGATTCCGTTGCCTCCAGACTGGTGACGTTCTTGCTTCCTTTGTATATTTGTATATTCGCAGTAAACGCCTCGTTTACGTAGATCGGATGTCCCCTTGTTTGAACACGACATAAATGTATTATTACCACAAGTAAAATTTTAAAATCTCAATTGCTTTCTAACTTGTAAATCGACCCTGTATATATTTGATGTATACTTCGCGAGCCGTGTACATAATTTACGACTGAGCACTACAGTAATTCTTTTTCAAGCAAAAGCAAGTATGTTATCAAAAAGTACTACTTAACCCAATAGTCGTATATCAACTTACAAAGTGATAACATTTATATTCATAATCGTCGAAGCTGAGAACATCAAAATGACGTCATGAGCAACTCGTGACTATTACTTCCTCTAACAATACTGAGTTACTCAATATTGGTTCTGATTTATGAATCATTGATCATTATTTTTGTTATATTAATTACCCATTAAATGGTATGGTGTATTCGAAAATTTCCTTCTGGTGATAGTGTATTGAATTACCAACTACGAACTGTTATAATAGTTGGGAATTACGAATAACCAACTACCAACCAGTAGGTAGTCGGTTATTCGAATATTCAACTACCAACTACCAACTACCTACCAAATTGACGCTTATCACTCAATGTTGCATTCAAAATTGCTAAAACTAAGATGATTCTTCCAAAATGTGGCTTCCAGTGGGGATGCGAATCTTTGATCATATATCTACGCTTTAAAAAGGATGTAATTACGGAAATGAAAAGATTATCAAACCTGATAGGAGACTAAAATAATTATTCTAGAGCCTGTTGAGTTAACTTATTACCATGGGAAGAAAATATATAAGAGTAATGTCCCTTCACATATGAGGACTTAAGGTGATTCAGTATAATCTTAAAAGTTTTATTTGTTGAAGGCGTTCTGGGAAACTTATATTGTAAGATATGTAATCATTTATCTTGCAGGAAAATTTTACTGAGTTTAATGCAATTCATTTGGAATACAAGTCATGCTTTACTGCTAGAAAAAAATGACTGAGCTTTGAGTCATTTTGAGAATTCGACTGGTAGGAAAAGTATTACTGTAAATTGGGTAAATTTCGAGTGACAAAAGTTTCGCGATTTGTGAGCACACAGACTTATTCGCGAAATTTAAGTTCGCAAAAATAGAGGTCTGTAATAGTAAATATATTAATTCTCTAGTAGTAAATCTATGTGAAATGCATCCTTCGCGAGATGTTTAAATTAGCGACCTGGGAAATTCAGGAAAATAGCATAAATTAAATTATCGCGAATATTACTCAAAATACACTGTGTAGCGTCCTTTTTGTGTGTGGAGGATATAACATGCTCGGACCATTTTTCTTTCAACATTACAACGCTGATGAAAAGTATTTCTACTTGGAGATTTCATCTTTAAATTTATCTGAAAGTAAAGTTATAACGAGGTGTGGTGCGGTGGTCGAGTAGTTAACGCTCTACCAATCCAGAGGTCCCAGGTTCGAATCCCGGCCGGGGCACTGGGAATTTCAGAAACGCTTTTCAGTGTTTCCCACCCATCCAGAGATGTACTGGTTAGAAACCCAGAGGTAGCCTCAGGTGTATCAGTGCTATACACTGGGCATGTAAAAGAACCAAGGGGTCTATTCGTAAAAGAGCTAGGGTATTCGGATTCCCTTGTATCTGCATCTGTCTCTCTTCAACCTGCGCCTGTCAGGGGTCATGGCATGTTCACCCAGGGAGAAGTCTCAGTGTCGGCCGGGAGTTAAAACAATGAAAGAAAAGCCTCCCCCCCAGTTACTAGGAGGAATGAGTTACTAGGAGGAAACGTAGCAACAAATTACATACACCAAACGCTGAAAGCAGCTGAATAAAGAAATTAGGATGATTATAAACTTTTATGTCCTTAGATAAATACAATATAGCATCAAACCCCGAAAGAGAGCTGATTACATTAGTTTACTTTAAATTTATGTACTCGGATATATGAAAGTTCACATCTTAGGTCTTTGCAATTAGCATAGTTAACAGCAGCAAAGTATTTATTATGAAGATAGCGTTTCCATGCTGATACTGTGGATGAACTTAAATTTCTCTGCATACCCTAATCCGAAGACATCTAATATTTGTTAACAATAAACTTCTCAAATGATACATGACAATAGTTACTAATAGTTAAAAGGTACCTGTTGACGTATTGTATCTAGGAAATCAATATTTTTGAAAGATTAATGGCCCCTCATGGGAAGATAACATTCCTAAACGGTCAACATTTGTCTGCCATCATGCGTCGTTCTTTTTTTGCTTTTTTATATGTTCTTACATGCTTATTTTAAGCACAGTAGTATGACGGGTCGTGCTTTCTATTAATTCAGTGACTACAGGAAAAGTTAATTTTATTGCGTTTTATCCGTCATTAGAAAACTGTCGTTTCAGTTATAGCAATATTTTAACAGAGCTTTCTTCTCTTGACTGATGGCTCATTTCTTGTCGTTGCAATAGTAAATAAAATATATAGTATGAAGATACCAGTCAGGCTTAGAGTGATAGCTTTACTTTTTATATTATAATGTACAATAACATTTTAATCGTGAGATATATCATTTTGTCTTACGGTGCTATGTTTCAACGCTAAAATCACAGATAGCTATTTTTGTTAAATAGAGCGATTAAATAGAAGGATTTTCAACAGGCGGGAAAATAATAACCTCTCCCTACACGTTAATTGTGCGTCAGTTATTTTCTGATACGAAGTAAATTACTTGAGCTAAATTCCTGGTATCAAATATTGTACTTTTTGCCGACAAATCAAAACTGTCCTCTGTTTTGCGAATTCTGCATATAACGGTAAGAGCAATCACGCTCAAATGAAGTGGTAGCACTTTTATATGCTGACTTTACTTTGAATTGTGCTTTTACGCTTCGGGAGAGCTTTTTATGCCATTTTAGGTATAGAGATACTTTTCGAAAAACCTTATCCAGACAGTTCTTAAACCAATAACATTCACATTTTAAGATATATTGCAATATGTTGTTATTGTAAAGATATTTCTTTGTCTTTAACTCTGAAAGTGGAATTTTTATAAAATTGATATTTCCTAAAGTCACTTAATAAACAGTGTAGCGGCTAATCATTTTGTAGCGCCCCAGTTTTACATGGCTGTAATGCAGCCTGGCGTAAACCTCCTAAAACAACTGGTACTACCACTGTTGTTTTAGGCAGACGTTTACGACAGTTCTAACCGTATATTGGTCATTTGAACAGGCGAGCAGTTTACCTAACCACCTTTCCTGGGAAGAACCATTACTAGACTCTTATCGTTCGTATGAATCTGCCAACTTTCTCATATGAAAATATATGTCCGTTAGCAGGGCTCGAACACATGACCCTCAATCTGTGAGAGGTTACAGTCAACTCAAGTTTCAGTTTCGCTTCCCTACAGTTCTGACAGTACTTTGATTATTATTGTTTTACCACTTTTGCTTTACACGGAAACCTAAGTTTCCGTTTCGCTTCCCTACAGTACTGTCAGTGCTTTGATTTGAATATTGTGTTACAACTTTTGCTTTACATGGAAACTTTTCCGTTTCGCTTATCTACATTACTTTCAATGCTTTGATTTGACTATAGTATTACCACTTATGCTACATTAGTGTTCTTATCCTCCCGGTCGTGAAATATATAAATCGAATAGTATACCCAATTATATTTCACTTTAAAAACGGCATAATCTATTTCGCAAATACAAAATGAAATTTCAAAGAAATAAAAAAAGGATGTACAACCCCGCTTTTAACCAACTGAGATATGATAAATCCTGTATTGACTTACGAAAAATATGCTATTTCAATAGGTCTAAATAGTATTGCAGTTGCAATTATACGATCCGAATGATGAACGTCACCAATTAGGAATTGAGTTTGACAACAGAGAGTTTGACAAATACCACTTATTTTTATACCAAATTCACTCCTGTTCGCTGATGTTTGAAAACAATATATCTCAACAGATAAGGATGAAAAGTGCCAGGAACTTTTTGAAATATAGACCCATGTATTCTCTCTATTTACCTTACGAATACTTTTTACATGACAAGGTAGATAACTGATAAATTACTTAATGTTCGAAAGTCAGATTGATCTCCCTTGCGTTTCGTTCGTGTCTACAAATCGCTATATTCAAAGACGTTACTCGACTCAAACTCAAGCATATAATTACACTTAATCGGATTACTGTCACCACTATTCCTCCGCTGAGGAGCGATTGGTTTTCAGAAACGTAAGGAACAGTCGAGTAACCTCGGGTAAGGACTGAATTTTCGAGGAGCGAAACCGGTTCCTACAGTCTCCCTCAAGATATCATTTTGAATACCACTCGTATGAGAAAAAGATGAGTTGGGGGATATAAACAAAAGCTTTTAAGGGACATGGACGATCTCCGTGAAGAATCTATTCATGTTTTGAAAGATTTGTGAAAAGATGAGCTGATCAAATTTATTGTTTGAAAGGTTGCTAGGCGTGGGCTTCCTGTTCCAGCAACGGAAACTGACTACACGTTACCTAGACAACAGTTAGACAATAATGAAAATTAGACGTGTTTAATTGATACTTGTGAAAATACAGAGAGTAATCTTAATCTAATATACCATAAACACACATATGTTCCTTTTAAAATCATCTTCTTTGCACATTTTTTTAATTATGTAAAGAAAACGCAGAAATATAGATATAGGAGCAGCAATGGAACTTTTGTACCTATGTACAGTCAGTGACTCAACCTCGAAGTTATTGTTGTTAGATGTCAAAGGCAGACATGTTTCCAAGTGCAGTCGCCTTCGGGTTTTCTCTTATGATATAACTGTACAGTCAAACAGAATAAAAGCACCGTACTACTAAAGACTAACAGGGCAAAACCCGTTCAATTCAGCAATAGTGGAATCATCTGTTAATGAAAGACTTACTGTAAAAAAAGTACCGTTTTAACTCCTTCCAGCCAGTGGTCTTTGTTCGCAGGTTGGACTGTATATTTTGGTTGTATACGGGATGTTTAGGTCCACCATCCTCGTCCGAGGATTAAGGTGGTACGACCCGATTGGCTTGTATAGTCATCTACATTTTATTTTATTTGATTTATATCGTATTCTTTAAAATCTGGAATTGTCACAGGGAAATACAGTTTGAAATTGGCGTCTAAAACCTTACAATACTCGTGGAGTATTTCCTAGTTTGAAATACTGCTGCAAAATAACGAGTGATTTTTTTGCATTTCCTTAGATTGACCCGGGTCTGTTTGTCCTACTTTCGCTTTATTGCATGTTGTAAACAGTCAGAGAT
>JAFMSR010002304.1:0-24858 GCA_022818135.1 Saxidomus purpurata
CGGATCAGCCGGTCATCAAATGACGACGAAAATTCTTAAAAACTGTTTTGTTTAATTCTTTTTTTTTTAAAAGTGCTCTCTCGAAAGTAAAATTGTATGACTAATCGGAAACATGTATACGCAGACAACACACTCAAGCAAATCCTTCATTCTCATTCCACATTTATTCCAAGATTCATTTCGTACGTTGAAAAGTCACCCGAATGAAAGCGATACCGAAGATAATTTCTTAGATGGTTAATAATTAATAAAGCAATTTTAGCGGTTCGCTATAGACAGCATATATATTAAATCATTCATTGCTAATGACATGCTTTCGTGATAGTGACGTCACATGGTTGCTTTTTAAAAATACATTAAACATCTAGAAATAAATGTATATCATTAAGTATTTGATTCCGAAGAAAATATTTTCTAGACGAAAGATAACAATGTAACAAAAAGAGTTCAATTGGACACAAAGAGGATTAAATTACACGCAAGAAGATTTACCTGTAGAAGAGTCTAATTGATTCCCAAGACAATAAACGAACCCAACCACAATAAAGTGGAACAAAGACTACCATATGGTCGTTCGTATTTTTATTAAGCAGGTATCATTTGGAACAATGTAACCTGTATGCAAGGGTATCATGTGTGAGACGGGGCCAAGCGGACCGTGAATTAATTATGATGCATAATTTATTTTGATTTATTGTACAATAAATGAAATAAAAAAAAAATATCAGCTGTAACAGTGTGAGTAAATGCCATGTGTTAGTGATACCAACTGCCACCGCGCGAAATCGCTGATTGTGATGTTTTTTTTATGCTGACTTTTTTGGGGGAGATCGATAGCTGCTTTAAAATACTTTACAGGAAGTCCAACCACTAAAGCCTTCAATATTATAAATGAGAAGAAACAGCGAATATATTTAAAATGAGGCGATATAAACGTATCTGCATTCGACATAACAGAGTTCGAGATAGCTTGGGTCGACTGTAATTTCTTCGGTTATCATACTATGATACAAGTCAAGAACAAGAGACACTGTTATCCTATATACATGCATATGAAATGTTCCTAAAATACCAGTTAAATTTGAAATTCAACACATATAACCTAAAGCGCCAGTCTATACACAAACAACTTGCACAGAATAAATTCCGCTACTAATTCTGTGATCGGTATGTTTCCGGGCATTCGGTACTAGATGCATCATCGAAAATTTTCCAATGCAAAATTCATGTTGATTAAATCCTGGATTGCCAATTGTCGCGAGTCACGTTTTTAAAAAGCATCTGTTGTCATTAGCAACGCGGCAGTTTTTCACATGGAATTGCAGCAGACGTTCTTCGATTACAGGTTTTAATGCAAATGAAACGGTATGTTCTGGCATCTTTTTACAGAGTTTTCATGGAATTAACCACGTTATACAGAGACCTCAGAAGATCACTGTCTCGCGCTATGCTGAGCGTTTTAAAATGGCGACCATCAACTGGACTCGCCTTAAATAAAGAACATAGAGAAATGTTTCTAATCCATTTCATAACAAGATACATGTAATTAGCAGGTCCATTACTGCTCTCCCACATGTCAAAAGTTCCTGTAACGCATCATTTGAACTGTATATTTCACATAGGTTATAAAGACCTAAATGTGGGGAAAGTCTTTGGTTACATACACTGACTGTTGTATGCAACAGACTGTTGCACAAAGCGTTTAATCTGATAGAACAAAGTACAATCATACATTCTAAAAGAACACCATGAATAGTAAGAGGGGAGCGGTGGTGTAGAGGTTAACGTGTCTCCGCCCAACCGGGGAATGCAGGTTCGAGCCCCTCTGCGGTCACGTCCGTTCTCATATGACTCCAGTAGTGTTTTTTTCCCCCAGAAAGTGGACTCGAGAGTGACTCGATGAGCTTCAAACTTTCTTCACAATCGAGCTAAGATAAATGAGTATAAACTAAACCACGAGTAAATAGATTTAAAGATCATGGGCACGAGTAGGCTACCAATGTTGCATGTCCCTAAATTGATTGTTGGTATCTATTTAGCTCAAAGCTCTTCTTGCATTCGACATGCAGTCTAGATCCACATGTCATTGTCTAGAAACAAAGGGTATGCTACATGAGCAAAAACAATAGGAACCCCCTAGAGGTTTACGAATGTTTACAATTTCCGACTAATCTATAAATAATGCATGATTTAGTGTTTAATTAACAAGAACCTGCTAAATTTCTAAAAGGATTTTGCCAGGTTTTCAATTTGGGTAGAATACCTCATTATTTATATGGTGTCAATTACAAAAAGTTGAATAGTGTAGACCGCAGGTCGTGAGCAGACAGCATGAGTCTGATATCTGAACTTCTACGGATTTTACAGAAATTGCACAAGGAATACAGTGAAACTTCGAATATAGCGATGTCAACCAGAACCACATGCAAGTTCTCGTCGGATAACAAGCCTACCGAGTGGTTAGAGTCACTGTAACCTCTCACTGACTGAGGACCGTTGGTTCGAACCCTGCTACAGGTTATGTCTCTTTATGTGAGAAAGTTGGTAGTTTCTAATGATGCTTATAGGATTCTTGTACTGATCCCTCCAAGGAAACAAAAAGGACTGAAATACGCTTCGAACCGGCGTCAAACGACACGAAACGAATCGAAACGAAACGAAAAATCGCATGTAAGTGCCTGTAAAGCAAGATGCCCATTTCGATCCCCCTAAAATGATTCGACAAAGATTTGTATTATGAGTGCAAACCATTTTGTATACACTAGAACGCCTTATATCTTCGCAACAATATAAAAAGAAAAGAGCATAAATAAATTCACTTCGTATCTGAACTCAATGACGCGGTTCACGCATAGATTCTGCAGCTTTAATGGAAGCAGACTACTTTTGTTTAGTTTTTTTTTCAACATTTTTTTGCGACTCGCTAGACTAATACAAATAGTCGTGAAAATAAATAAAATATAAACTTCCGCTTAATCATATGGCTAGACACCACAGGACATTTAATTAGACATACGTTATAATTAAATCAGACGAACCAATCTCATGTCTGTGATGGGTGAAACTTTGGTAAGAAAATCGTTGTATTATTATAAGAAAAGTCAATCTGCTGTTTGCCCTGATTGCATTTGTGCTTCTCATATAGGGACTAATTTGACAAATTTCAAGTTGTAACGATGGAGGCTGAACTTGGTTAGTTTCGTCGTCATTGCAGTGTTATAGTTCTTGTTGTCGACGGTACCGACCTCAACAACTTAAGATGGGAAATCCGTTTTGTCAGCATTAACATCAGCATAATCATTATCAGCTTCATCATTATCATCGTCATCATCATCATCATCATCATCATCAACAACATCAACATCATCATCACCTTGTGTTTCATCATCATCAGCAGCAGCATCATCAAGATTTTCTGATCATCATTATCATTATAATCACTGTGACATGGGTTTTTTTCTTCTATCATCATCATCATCATCATCATCATCATCAGAAGCAGCAGCATCATCAACATCATCAAGATCTTCTGATCATCATTTTCATAATAATCATTGTCACATGTTTTATTTCTATCACTATCACCATTTCATCATCATTATGTTCGCCGACGAATATTAACCGGAGTTGACTTCTATGCCTACGCCAAAAAGAGGTTGCTGATAAAAATCTGTTATAGATTTAAAACAACAACAACAACAATCAACTTTATTTGCAGGTTACATTAGAAGAGAGAATAACAAATGCGCGGTTTAACTGCAGCCGTTTTATTGCATTAGAATGTGAACAAGTGAGAAAAATATAAATTACAACGTTATTTGAGAAGAAGTAGTTGCAATTTGTGTGTTTTGCACACGACACTAACTGCTCATAATACTGTTAGCTTCCATGGCGACACCTAGTAAAAGAAAACTTCATGTGCTCGAAATTTTTAATTCCTCTAGAGGTTTTGTTACCATGTTAAATATTTAATTTTCTCTACTTTTTCATGTTTAGACGCAATACTTTTGGTAAATTGCTCAAAAAGTTGCTTTATTCTATTTCAATCGCAAAGTAAAATCTATAGATCCACAACATTTGCACGTCAGATCATCCGCACGAGGCAAACAAACAGGCGAACGGACAGACGGAAATACAGAAGAAGAAGAAGAAGAAGAAGAAGAAGCAGAGAAGAAGAACGAAGATGAAAGCTCTTCTCATGTTTTATTTTGTGGCATTTTTAAATTTAAATGGGGGTAACACTGTTCTGATGTTGTTTGTAATTGTGCTTATTAGGTCCACCATCCTCTGCAGAGGCTATAATCGGTACGACCCGTTGTTCTGACGTTTCGTTGCATTTGATATTTTATCAAGACTCTGTCTGTACATAAATATAAAAGGAGACGTTTCCCTTTTTGATATTTAAACTTTTAAATTTTACAAAGATTAAAACTGACGCAGACGAAAATTGTTTTTTCGAGTTACCCTGTAATGCTACAAAATTGAGTCTGAAAGTCTATTGTCTACTGCAACATACAGAAAACTCATCAGAATCAATCCATAAAAATGAGAAATCATTGATTTGATTGGGAAGATCGCGTGTGACAAAGTATTTTAAAGTAAAAGATCAATTTTATAGCTTAGTTTTGCGGTTATGTGTAATCGTGTACCGAATGTAACTTTGCTTTAATGTCGTTGTCGTCAAAGCAGGGCATCAAATAATAAAATCCATTTGAATACGTATGTCAGTGATTCATCTCCCTAGTTAGTTATTCTTTTGTAACCTTTACTTTACCATGGTTACAATTTGAGTCCGCAGATTAACAAGATACCGAGCGCGTGCCGTGCACGCGACAAAGATTTACATCAGAGCGTTTTATTGATATTGAGCTACCTGATTACCTGGGCGCTCACTGATCCTTGAAGCGTGTCTTAAAATAGCGATAATGGCGGACGGACGAGTCCATTGTTTACCTTTACGGACAGGTGCGGTTTACAAAGGGTGACAGGTGAAAAATGTGCAAATGTGAGATTTTCTATATTTGTTTAAATTTTATCAAATTGTATTAATACCGTGTTAAACACATGTGGAGCATCTGTCAACCTAATATTGTCTCTTTATTTATTATTCTATATTATGGGTTATATAACCGGTTGATTGTGTTTTTTCACAATGACTCGCTACTGCTTCCGTGTAAATATCACACGGTGGAAAAAAAGAACGTAATAAATCACAACAAAAGGTCAAAAATTGCATACGATGATTAAATAAGCCTTTGGATATTTGGCCATTTATTTACTGGATGCACTGATTGTTGAGTTCGACGTTTCGATTTTTTTCTTTAAAAGTAATACCACAATGTCGCTACGTGAATGGAAATCGAAATTAAAGGTGCATATGTGATTAATGAGTGTTAAAGGTACATGTCTGCAATAACTCCTCTTTCCCTGCACGTGACTGCATGAGTCACTCGTGCTATAATGAATCTGCACATTTCTACAGGAATTCTCTAATGAGCGAGAGTGAAGGCATCGTCATGTCGCTCAGAACTATCATTATCTGATTGCTCTAACCCTCAATTAGGGGCTTAATGATTTGAAGACATCCATTTTTTAAAAAAGGCGATATTTTCCCATTTCTGAGCCTGACTGATATTTCCAAAAAGATTTCATAAATTTACAATTTGTATTTCTAATTTTACTTCCATCCATATCTTAGTGATGTACAGGCATACCAGTGGCTGGGACATAGAGCAGACATATTCACCCCTGATTGGATAAAATATAAAAATCTCAGAGATTACAAAACAAAGGTTTATAACGGTAAAACTTATTTTGTCCAAATTATGAAAGTTAATATACCATTTTTTTCCGAATTGAAAGGGACCCGGTTTATGGAAAGTGAAAAAAAATCCCAAAATTGTTAAAATTTTACAAACTCACTACGTAATTTGTATACGCATCAAAATGCAGCTGCGCATATTGTCTTAAGGTCCGCATTTAACCAACAACCTTTTCCCGTGTAACTAAACTTTCCCGTGTATGACAAGGGATGAGGCCAAGTTAATGTTGAGGTCGGATTAGTGGTGTTTTTTTCTTTTCTGAAAATTCCCCTTAAATGTGACAATTAACTAATTAAGTCAATTTTTCTTCTTCGATGCCCTAAAGGCATTCCAGAAAAACACACTCATGGAGAAAAACTGTACGAAAAAAAGATAATTGAATAAAACTGAACCCGGGGAAGTTATGTGTCTCCTTACCTCGAGGTGACACGCGGGTTTTTCCATCTGAAAAACGGTCCATCCTTCCCTCAAAGTCAAAACGTTTTCACACAATACATTCAATTCTGTGTCATTGACAATTTTATGCGATATTTTTTCTATCATATATTGAGAACTTATTGAAATGGAAGGGTAAAATATTAAATTTTTATTGTTACATTGCCAGAAATATCAAAAGATCTGATACGATTATCTCCCCTAAGTATACCTTTATTATCTATGATCCATACCCCGATTGGATTGTCTCCCTTAGACAATAACGTAATGATCAGATGAAAAATCAATATTGGATCGATAATTTTGAAAATTTACAGAAGTTTAAAGAAGTCATTCTCCGAGCTTTGCCGGAGAGTACCGAGTATAAACGATTGGAGGCAACATGGTTGCACCCCGAGAACCTAAGTCCATGCTTTGAAGAGAATAAGAAAAAAAGAACGAACGGAGCCGTCAATTACTTGAATACTTCCACCATTCATTTTCTGTGACAGGTACAGTACATTTATGATAAAATGACAGTAACGCACTAGTAGTGTCAACTATCACAGAGCAAATACATTGGATATTACGAAGTATTACATCTCTTTTGCACGCATGTTCTACCTGTTTATGACATAATTGCAAACTTGCATGACCGCATCTGGTACGTCACGGCCACATTAGTCTGAATTTACCGTTTTGCTGTTTTGAAGATTTGGCTATAAACTGCATCAGTACGGTCTGTACGGTTGTTTCTACCGAGACGGTCTGTCACAATACGAAATAAAGAATTTAGTTGAGAAAAAATAAAGAATTTTCATAACTTTGGAAAAAAC
Organism: Saxidomus purpurata; assembly: GCA_022818135.1. NCBI lineage: Eukaryota > Metazoa > Mollusca > Bivalvia > Venerida > Veneridae > Saxidomus > Saxidomus purpurata. The sequence goes on from JAFMSR010002304.1 coordinate 7,073, forward strand.
GGTTTCAGTATTAGTTGCGCAAGATTTTTCATTTCACATTTTGCGTGACACTTCGGAAGATCTTGTTTAATCTGTTATCAGGAACATAGCATAAACAGATTAGAAAATCAACGTGATAATTGAAACATTTTGCCTTACTAGTATGTTGAAAGCTTTTGGTTTTTTTCTAAATGAACCATTTCTTGTTCAACAAGATCCTACATAATTAGTAAATGGATAATTCCTGTTCGATTGAACAGTAACCATAAAACCAGATTCTCGCAAAGTTAGATCATCGTTAGTACGAAGTGATTTTCATGATAGTGTAAATTTAATGGACATTAAAGGTATTAGTCATATAAATTTGTTAATTAGTGATTTCCTCTCCGGCAATTATCTGCTCATGTAGTTCATTAGTACATGTATATATGGTTAGTGAGTTAATGTGATTTTATCATTCACCACTCATCGATATTGAGTCCAGGTGACATCAAGGCAAACATTTTCTTAGAACAATAAATTTTTTGGTCAACAAAGTCTTGTTTTGTAATAACTCTACATGCATACGACTGAGCCAGTCACGCCGTTTTGTTGACACCAAGCATGTTATTAAAAGATTAAATACATAACGTCACCCATACACCAATGTGACACCCACAAACAGCGCACTTCTCCATCCACACTAACACGTAGAAGAATGAATTCCCAAACTATGAAAAAAAAGACAGCGGAGACTGAGATACATGTATATACACACTTCAACTTAAATATTAACTTTATAAAGTCAACGCTTTGACCAAGTGCAAAAGGACAACACAAAACACAGAACAAACCTTCCGCGCTAGACTGGATATTGGTATCCGGGGGTCAAAACCGCTCTGTAGCACGCGAACCTTATATACTCATAGCCAAAAAGCCAACATGGCGAAAAAGGATGTCATACATTGACTTGGGGGACATTCTTTATGTTTACTTTCGTGGAACGTCAGTGTACGCTTCCTTAACATATAAGTTGTCGTCTGTGACCCGGGACCGAATTCTTCCTAAATTCAATTTATAATGAAAAGACGTACACCAGTCCATCATTCCGATGTAATTTGGTATAACGACTTCCTAACTGCGTATGACATCAAGAATTCAGTACGTAATGCCGTCCCATGGGTAGCTGTGATTTCCCGGTGTACCAAAACATATTCTAGTCTGTATTATTAATTATATACGAAACTAATTCTGACAAACAGAATTCTAAAAGGATGGCGCTTATTCTAATTCGGATGATCTTTGCTTTTTTGCTCAATGAACGAGGCCTCCGTATTTTCATACATGTAGTTGTTTCACCGAGAAAACGACAGTGCCTTGATGTAACTAAAGATACCCGTTACATTCGTGGTATATCCAATATTTGATCAACATTTTGGCCAATTAAGAATTACCAGTGCAATTATGATCAAATTATGGTAAACGGAAGGTTGTTACACCACAGCATCTTGGATAACGTGCGTGTGGTCTTCACAATATGACGTGCCAATAAACATTGTGGCCACGGATGAACTCTTTACATACTAGAGAACGCGTACTGCTAACTTGGTCAAATTATGCCAATTAAAGGGCCGTAACTCCCGAATGTATGGCCTGGTTTAGCTGGTAATCTAAGCTTGCCATGTCCATACACATTGTGACACGTTTTGATGGTAAATGTACAAAGGCTAACATTCCAAGATAAAGGCTAACATTCCAAGATAAAGGCTAACATTCCAAGATAAGGAACGGAGAGGGCTAACATGGCAACTGAAGGACCATAACTCCAACGTGTCTGGGGTGATCAGCATGACTAATTATTTGATTTGATTTGAAGCAAATTGTATAAAGGTCTGTCCATAAGAGCAATTATATTAGCTTGTATTTGTGGATGAGACCACCATGTCTATACCTATCATAAGTGTTTTTCTGCGTCCAAACTAGGAGAGATTATACCTGCCAGTTTCAGCCAAAGAGTGAATTTGATTGGTTGCCAAAAAGTAGGTCAATCACGGCGGCCAATGAGATCTATGATGTGATTGACCTATTTATGACTAATTATTTACCTTCATCACTGACTTTGTCACGTGATCTTCTGAAGACTAGGAAAGGGATATTAAGATACATAGCACACTGGGCTATAGTCTGGCAACACAAGGCAATATTTCGGCAACTGATAGAGGCAATTACTCTTCGTGTATTGAATTTTGACGAGCATTGCGAGCCGTTTTTGGTAATACTGGCGCGACTTTAGAATTATTGTCATAAAATAGCCAACAACTATGGTTTACGCAACCATTGTGCCGACACCGACTTGAAATGAAACAATGCGGCATTTCAAATTTACTTTCGGATGTCTTTCGGTTCAATTCCCTATCGTTTCACTTCCGATCCTATTGTCGTCGTATTCTGTATATTCAGTTCTTCAACAACAGTGCATTCCTGCGCACGACAGCGCTGTTGCAAATCATTACATTTCATGATGCCCAGCAGAAATATGGAAGCACGCGCCTGATTTAAATAATGACGAAATGGCGTCAATATCACCATGACAGCCGAGCAGTATGATGGAATTCGCCACGGATCAATCAGACGCGCAAGCCTTTTTAAAAAATCTGCAGTAAATCAGGGAAAGTTTGCGATTCAGAGTTTCTAGGACTTAAATGTTTACTGAGTTATCCTTGCGAAGACCAGTTCGCCCGATTTAGAAAATGTTACAAAATTCAGTTGAAGAAAGGGTCTACATGTAAGAATGCGTAATTTTCGCAGAAAGTCTGTTCCGTTCATTTTAATGCCGAGTTTTCCTTGTCTAAATAGATTTCTAATTAATGCGTTTCGTAGTTATAATAATTACATAACAATGAATTATTTGTTACGTCATAGTTTTAAAGACCGGTGATTTTCAATAATAAGCGCCATATTTCCGGTCTGACAACTTTACTTCCGGCCACTTTGCCAAAGAAAAGCAGGTTTATACATATATATAGGTCTGATGTTCATCACGGAAGTATCTATATCTATTTCCGTGTGTACATGAACCTTTAGATGTATCATAATTGACTGGAATCAAACAACGTGACACGTAACATAATATACCATCTTCGTAATTAGTTTCTCACGTGCTTTCATTCTCTAACTAATCGTTATTATTTTACAGCATTTAATGGTGCGCGTATCTGATGGAACTCTTGGGGATTTTATTGTCAACGGTCACAAAATCGTTGCTATAGTAACGAGAGATAACAGAAAATCATTCATGCAAATATACGGTTTTCCAATACTTGTCTTTCCAATATGATATTACAATATTTTTCGCAAAGTATTATTCCGCATTAGGAAACTTTTTGAAATATCTATTTGCTTAGTAAATATACATCAACTTCAGTCACGAAAACCATTGGAACATATCTAAATATATAATACGAAACAAAAACAAGCTGATGTTGATAACACTGCGTTGTTGATGTTGACAATTAGTCATATTCATCAGAATTCAAAAAAATCAAATAAGCTTTAAAACGCACTAGAAACTAGACAGTTTTTCCGCCTTCGAACCTTCGAAGGAAATATGGTAAATTGATCATGCCAATATGTTATATCAATTTAACTCGGGTTGACATTGTCGAAACAGTCTAGGCATAATTTGCATTCGTCCAATCGAACTCGGCCGCGATATAATTTTGCCTCTAATTGGATTCTAAGAATATTTCCTCGCGTGAAACATTAATGGAACTCTGAAAAGAAAATTCCATGACAAATTACTCTGTCACTTGCAGTCATGGCCCCCTCGCTCCAAATAAATGAACCTTTTTGTGTTTCGTGGCCATTTATTTGACAATTTCACAACGAATGATTCATCTACATATAGTCATACAAAAACGAGAACGAGGCCAAATACAACAATACAATTGGCACGTGGGTACTTTCTTATGTCACTCGGCTTCGGTTAAAAACGTTTAAGATTGAACGCGCAAAAAAGCACATTGGGATCCTAAATTATTGTAAAACAAATGAGAGAAGATGAGTGCATTAATTCTCTTTTTTCTCAAATGTTTGCGTGTCTAGGAAACTTTAAAAAAACTGGCGTGCTAATTTGATTGAGAATACAGCCTTGGCGCACTTGAACGGGGGAGTTGCAAATTATTTGTAAACACAATTTATTAACAATTACCGCAATTTCAAAGCAAATAACTTTCCCAGAAACAAGTAGGGATACGTGTGTCTAGTGTCTATTATATACATGTACCTTTTCAAATGGCCACGCTCCGAAGCAGACGGCAAATACTAATGTCGTCTGACCAGGATTTTAAATTGTTTCCTTTTTGGATCACAATTCTGCACAACACCCCTATTCAAAGAAATTGACTAGCCCAAATTGGAAGTCAGAAGATCCCATTGTAGAAATCCAGGTATTAATGGTAAAAATGTGGCTACGTATATTGCTTAAAACAAGTTTACTTCATTTTAACTCATTTATACCTACATTTTGCCAATGGGATCTTCTGACTTTCATTTTGGGCGAGTCTATTTATTTAAACAGGGGTGTTTTGCAGAATTGTGATCCAAAACACCTTAAAACCTGATCAGACGACAATGTCTTATTTGTCCGTTTCGGAATGTAGCTATTTATAGATATGTCAGTAGAGACTAGGCAACGAATACATGAGGACGTATGGACGGATTACTTTTCTCCAATTATGTAAAATTAAGCGTCCGACAGAGGGCGTCCTTCACACAGGTAAGACTGTACAAAATCTTTGTGTCAGCATTCTTCTTTCTCCCTCCCTCCAAAATCTCAGACAGGAAAACTTAAAAGTTATTACACTTTCTCGATGACTTAAGTAAACAAACTTCAACGAACACTCGACCGGTCGAAAAATATAACAGGCAAAACTGTCTCAATCAAGAATTTAACACAAATCAAACAAAATGATATTATCAGGATAAAAGTAAGTAATACGGTGGTGCTCACATATAGTGAACTCGGATATAACGAAAACTCGGGAACAACAAAGTGAAATCACTAATGGTAACTTCGTTGTAACAGTAAGTCGTTAACCAAATGTATATTTCTACTTTTACATACAAGTTAGCTGTTCCCGGGTATAAAAAAAACATTAAAACAGTATACAGTAAATTTCTTATATAACGACTCCGGATAAAGCGAAATTTCGGATATGACGAAACAAATTCAGGGCCCGATGTTTTTCTTTCATCATTTAATACGAAATTTCTATATGGATTTAACATAACCCGGATATTAAGAACACATTCTTAAGGCCCCAATGGATTCGTTATATACGAAGTTTAATGTAATGTTAAAAGGATAGGCTTATTTAGGCTGATCTTTGCACTTCATAATCTTATGATTTTCAAAGTACGCAATTGGCACCTGTCTTTCTACACGGAGAAGTAGTTTAAAAGAATTCTCCCCAGGTAGCGTTTTCTTTTAATTTCTGACTTTCATTCTGTAACAACCTCTTAATATTTCAATCCATAAGGTTTCAATCAAAATTAATGAATGATGATGAAATAAGTTAAAGATTTGGAGTAAAGCCCATTACACCATCGATAAAATGTGAAACATTCCAAATGTCCGGAAATTAGACATTATGTATAAACAATTGTTGAAGATAAACTGAGCACTGTATCCGACATTTGTTTTTAGAAGAATTATTTTTTCTTCTTTGCATTTGCATCTAAATTACAGCGATGAAAGAGTGTGGGGAATCATGTTTAAATCTTCCGGACTATTTTTTGTTATTTGGTTTCACTCCAATCATTCACGGATGGTATCAATGCGCCCGAAGCTGGATTTTTCTCTCTACAGTTTACTTTTTGAAACGTTTAAAACTGACAAGGGTTGATTAAGTAAAAACGAAGGAAGCAAAAAATGAATGAAGATTTTCAAGTGAAAATAGCTGTATTTCTGAAACATCAAGTAGCAGATTTAGAGCTGCATTAACGGATGGTAAACCTAATTTTTGAAGTACACGGGCAATGTTTTAATCCGTTTTAATTTTATCTGATTCTCCTATTGAATAATACAGCTATCAAGATCACGTTTTCCTTCTTAGTCTTACTGTTTATGTTGCCTGTATTTGGAAACAAATAAAATTAATATTTTGAAACAAAAGGCTATTTTTAGCCTTAATAGTGATCTAAAAATAGAAAGATAAGGGTTTTAATGAACTCACCTGCTCTGCTTTCGCTGTCGGCAGGTTTGACCTGGATCGGGCGATTCATCTGAAAATAGAAAAAAAATAAAAATAACTAATTTATTAAAAGCAACTAATCAAAACTATATTAATTGTGAATAATATATATCAGATATATACATGTAAGCATAATACAGTTATATATGTAAACAAACTACATTGATATGTAAACAAAACTACATTCAGTCTGTGATTGTTCCTAGGGGAGCTCACTGAAATGTTTTGATTGAAACGGTGTAGATCAGGTTTGCACTGCATGCATACATGTACAGGTTGAACAAGACTGCACTGGACTCAAAATTGCACTGGACTCAAAATTGCACTGGATTCAAATTCACTGGCAACCAGCAGGGTAAGAGTTATATAATTAAATTTGTTCCTGTTTGCAATGTTACAGTTTTGTAAAACAAAACAAAACAAAAACAAAAAATAGTGTTCAATTCTTTAAAACAACTGTCCCGTAAATATACGCATATAGGCATAGTATTTCGTGTTTTTGAACTCTGTTAGAAAAATTGAAAAATTTGTAATTAAAAAAAAAGAAGATATTTAAAAAATTGAAAAATTATAAGAAAGGTTAAAAACAGTTTCTAAAGGCACAATGAACTTTTTACTAGCTGGCCTGCCTGTACAAAATAACACAACTAACGAAAAGGAAGCAAACTTCAACTCGTCATTTTTTTATATATTCCTAACATACCAGTTCTGTCTGATTAGCAAAAAACCATGACTGGAATACACAGGGGGCTTATCAGGTGTTAAATTGGCCTCCGATAGTTATCAGAATCTGTTATTTATTGTGAAAGATACCATCGCACTCACCATGTCTGGCTGTGAGTATTAGACTATCAGTATACACAGGTAATTTGTTCCTGCATCTATTATAGATACATTTAAAAAAGTGTATACTTAACTCCGTATATAACGATTCCGGATAAAGCGAAATTTCGGATATAACGAAAATATTTCTGGGCCCGGTGTATTTTGCTTCTTTATTCAATATGAAAACGCTATATAGATATAACATATTCCGGATATTAAGAACATATTTAAGTGGCCCCAAGGGGCTCGTTATATAAGTTGTTTACTATTTATAGGTATTTTACAACTCATTTGTTGAAACAGGAATCTAGAATATACGTTGATTCTAGGTTCCTGGTAGAAATAACTGTTCAACATTCTTATACAGTTATCACTTGATCCCTTCCTCGACGGTTTCCATTTTTCACCTATCTATAGTTGAGGTGTGAAGCTTTCTCTGGTATTCTTTTGTTGACGTCATTATGCCTAAGCGACGTCTTTGTATGTAAATACCGTCTTTGTGTGTTACGGACGTCTGTGAGTGTTACGAACGGCTGTGTGTGACACGGACGTCTTTGTGTGACACAGCCGTCTTTGTGTGATACGAAAGTCTTTGTGTGACATGAACATCTTTGTTTGTTAAGAACGTCTTTGTGTGACACGAACGTCTTTGTGTGTTACGAACGTCTTTGTTAAGAGCGTATTTGTGTGTAATGGACGTCTTTATGGGAAAAGGACTTCTTTGTGTGTAAAGGACGTCTTTGTGTGTTACGAAAGCCTTTGTATGTAAAGTTTATCTTTGTGTGTAAAGGGATAAATGATGTCTTTTTGTGTTAAGAACGCTTTTGTGTGTGAGGGACGTCGTTGTTGTGTAAATGAAGTCTGTGTGTGAACGACGCTTCGTGTGCAAAAAAAACGCCTTTAGAAAGCCGCAGACTGGACTGCGACCATAGCCAATGCGTATTATTTCCCCCGCCATTGCCGAACTAGCATCAGGGAAGTTTACATGTTTACTATTCATTGGTTAGGCTTTATAGTTGCCATGTTTATTGTAGTTGCAATGCACACATTTATAAGATCTGTATTAATCTTGCATGATGTTTACTCGTTCAATATATCCAGACAGTTAGACGTTGAAATATGCCGTAATAAAAGAAACCAGTACCCCTGGTGCAATTTTACAATTTCTATCAAGAGTTGTCGTTCTTTTCCAATCCACAAATCTCAATGCTATACGAATCTCGATAAACCTTTGCTTTGGCTACTGAGCGAGTATATGACAATTTATTATATTTTATGGCCAAACATGTCTATATTATTTCGTAGTTACAGCAGTCGTGTAACTTTACAGACTTTTGCGCGGAGGAATATCAGATTTCAAGGCTAAAACGAACTACTTTACATAACTATGGATTTGCTGTAAAATGGAACTGAGCCATGCACTGCAAAAATCTACCTTTCACTTATTAAGATCATGTACTACACATGTTTCTGCTCCACCCTGACTCAAGGACATGCTGTTTGCTCCTAGGTATCAGGTAATTTACTGACATTTAAATTTTCTACAGCATAACTTGAATTCATGACAAACTACAAGATCATGTTTACATAGAATTTTCCTTCCGCGAAATTTTTATTTTCGAATAGGCTGTCTGCTATATAAGCACGAAATTTTCGTGACTCGTAAATTACTTAATTTACGGTAGCTCTACTATTGAAAACTACACAGCAAACCAAGGGTAAAAAAATATAATACAAAAAAAATTCCAGAGACTTTTCAAGTAACGTGCAGACAGGCAGAATAGATAAACAATTTTAAGTAGTTTACGTTAGTTTTCTGAAACGCGGCACGTGTAATTGCATTTCTGGTTAATCACGTGTAAACGAAAGCTTTAATTTATTATACCGTCAGGTTTCTTCTGCTTTGTAACTTGTATAGTTATCTTCCATTGGTTGAATGATATCATATCCGTATTTTAGAGTTTTATCGTTGGTACCGGAACATCCGTATGACTAGAATATGTTTGTATTTACTTTAGGTTTCTGGGAATCGTGCATTATACGGGAAAAACCGGGTTTTTCCCGTCCTTAAGTTACACGTTAATTAAAAATTATTGATGAATTAAGTGTAAAATGAATTTCAATTTCAATTATATACGTCCAAGTTGAATTTAGGTTCTCCGTTACGGAGCCATTTTGATTTCGACTTCCGGTGGTAATGACAAAACTTTCCGAAAACACTTTCCCCTGTTTTCATTCTTCAACACAGCTAATTACTGGTTGTTAAACTTAACGTTTTTAAAACTTTTAAAAGAAATTAATTATATAAAAGTTTTTCCCAATTATGTCAGGAACGCTGAATTGCGCAGCTACGCGCTGTAAGGGAGGTAATCGTTCGTTGCGTTATTCAAAAAGCGTCTACTGACCACGAACTGAAGCGTTGTATAAAAGGTGTCCCAGTAGCAAAGACACGATCTGGTTCTTTCTACATGCCCCGTGTACAGCACCAATGCATGAGACCTCGGTTCAAGGTCTCATCCGAAATACCATTACTTATGTTACAAATGTAGTGGATGAGCCGGAGATCGAACCTGCTGTCCCTAGACTACTAGTCCAGCGCGTGCAACCACTGACCACGGATCCGATCATTAGCGATGTCTTTGAGGTATCCATTTTTTCTTCCTCTCCGCATTTATATTTCTCGCAACCAATGAAAAGGCTAGTAAACGCTTCATGCGGAATATTTTGGTTATTTATGTAGGAATAATACAATTAATAAATATATCGTCTGCGGCAAATACATATTATAATAAATATCTCATATGTAATCATTTTATATTTACAAGTAATGCGAGGTCATAATTTAATTATGATTTTACGGCCCAGATGTAGTGGTAACAAATATTTAAAATGATAACAAAGTTTGATTGATGTAAACGAATAAACAGGTATGTATAAAATGCACGTTGAAAATAAGTCCAGGCAAGATTTTCCATAATTAAGAAAGTACATAAAATGCTCAGAAAAATAAACTTTACGAGGGCATAAAAGGAAGATTTCGCATTTATATAAAAACATAAGAATTATAAAGAAATACCTGTAAATTTTATTTGAACCAATATGTATGTTACTTCATTTTTATTTCGCTAGTATAATGAAAGGTATAATGAAACGCAAAGAAGCGTCTTTATAAATGGTATGCTCTTTCCGTGTATGCTGCATCTTTGGCTCCGGAGATATACATGGAATATGGGCAATGCGTTTAATTCTCAATTATGTATTTTACTCTCGGTTGCGAAATAAGTTCTTACAAGTTATATATTAAAATGGTATCGCTGCCTAGACTTGCCCAAGATGGAAGCTACCTCGGTGAGAGAGAGAGAGAGAGAGGGAAAATGTGGGAATTATTCCACTTAATGACACTGGTGGAGTTCGAATATGGGGCCCTCAGATTCTGAGGCGACTGCGCCATGGCTCCTCTAGGGCCAATGATAGAGTAGATAGGTGTATCTACCGAAAAACAACTTTTGAAACTTCAGTCACAACCAATTTTTTTTTTTTTTGTTAAAAAAAAACAACAACTGACTACAATCTTCTTTTAATACTTTCGCCGAAATGATATTCTAGCGTTTTCTCAATTACAAAAAGAAGATTTTTTTTATAAATATTCCGGGCGCAGACAATGTATGGTACTGAAGACCCGGATGTTATTCCACAAATATATCACCGTAATCGGATTACCTCGGTTCTTTCTGGAAACCTCGAGACTGTGGGATATTCTCCGTGGGAATACAAATTGCATGTGAGATATATGGTGGTTTTATTACGTTAGTGGGACAAAAGCTGCCCGCTTTTAACATAATAAGTACGTAAAAGATATGAAATATAAACGAGACTGTTATTTTTATTTTCTGTAGATTGTGTACTCTTGCGAGAATTTCTGGTGAGTTGAACAGACAACTGTGAATGTAGGACACCTTGCCGCAATTTTCTCTGAGTGTAATAGCAAAGAACGCCGGAAGAACTAGACCCTGGTCTGTGCTTACTGGAAATAAAGTAACGCTGCAGACTCTGCATTAGATATGGCTATATATATATATGAAATAGGCTAATACCACTTTGTAACATGGCGTCATTTTTATCTTTTCTGCGGAAAATCCAGGCATAGAACCCGGTGGCCAAATTTACATTATCAAATTATTATTATACACACATGTAATAGGTGAAGGAAAAAGTCAAAGTTATGCCCTGAAAAAATAATCTTAAAACAGTATTTCATACATTGTCATTTAATATCAGAAACACTGTAAAAAAGTAAAATTTTCGCGAGACGAGCATTTCGCGATTTTAGAGCAGACTTACTTATTTGCGATTTTTAAAAATATCTAAAAGTAAAAATGTCTTTCTCGAGATTTTAAATAAGCAAAGCTGGATAATTCGCGAAAGTGGCGAACATTAAATCACCGCGAATGTTACCCAATTTATAATACTGAACTCGCTACCGCGTATTACAAACCATTGTAGACAGTTTCCTTTTCAACGATCACCCATCTAACATCCGCCCTAACCTATTTGTAATTTGCAGTTCTCTAAAATGATGCTGGTTTTTTTTTTTGGATCCTGATAGATCGCAACAACTTTTATACTTCATAATTCATACACTATACTGACAATATGTGTTGGAAACACATACATATATATAAGTCAATGAGAAACGGCTGTCATACACATCAGTTCGATCCATCATTTTACATAACGGTCAATTTACAGGCTTTGTTTTAGCTAACATTTTCCATTCATCAACCGTACATTGTTTATAATTTATGGAATTATGGAACGCCACTACTGCCTTCTTTCGTCTACTATATTTTTTGTACTTTCAATGGGTATTTAAATTTAAATGATTCGACTCTTAAAGTCCTTTAGCATTCTGTTGGGTTTACAGGGTAAACAAGGATGTAGAGTAGTTAAACTGTATAATGATGAGACCATTTCAAATATTATGGTGGCTGATTTCTGCCATTTCGTTCTCGCGTGTCGGAGCGTTTGAAGGGCGCTAACACGTTAGAACGACAAATAAAGCGCACCAACACACCATAACGACAAATAAGCGCTGGGCCGCCAGAACGACAAGTGTGAATTTATTGTATTGACGTGTCGGTGGGGGCGTCAAAACGAAATGGCAGAAATCAGTCACCATAACATGTAGGCCAACGCAAGAGATCGACATCTCCATCTACAGTTAATGTAATGGTGCAACTGGGATTCTTTAACTTTACTGTATGAAGAGATTTTGATTTTATTCCAATACATACCGTATTCAAGGCGTAGTTAAGACTTGTTTGCACGTAGCAAGGGCGTGTAAGTAACATATCTTCCATCAAGTAACGTTAGTTAACTCCCTTGTTTGCTTATTTCCTTAGGATTCCTTACTGACGTTTTTCAACTGATTCTTGTCGCAAAAAGTCCTCCTTAGTTCTAACTTCTGATCATAAGAACCGGAACAGAAGTCAAAGTATTCTCCCCTCCTTTAATGTTCTAAAATTCTATTCACTGTAAGTAGTGTTTTCTCTAAAATTCAATACACAGTCTATTTCATATCATTCAACTGTCTTGAAGCGGTCTGTATGAAATACTACTTCATTAAAGCGTTTAATCGGTTTGTGACTGTTCAAGAAAAAAATCCAAACAAATGTCTAAACTAACAAAAGCACACAATGCTAAAATGTAAAATGACAGCATAAACTAAACATCGACGATACGCTGCGTTCAGTGACGGCAAAAGAAATGACGTGTGTTCTGACGTGAGAACTTAAAAACAAAGTATTTTCTTACGAGAGTTTTGTTGTCCAAGCAATAAAAACTGAAACGACCCCCACAAAATCTTTTATGCCCTTTATCTTCTGCGAGGCTTAAAGAATAGATATTTAGCGTTTTTTTGAATAATTGACGAGATAACCTCAGAACTGGTTTAAAATTCACGTGCAAAGAAGGTATCCAGCAACAACCCGGATCATATATTTAAAGGATTTAGCAGTTTGCATGCAAGCTTTTTAATTTTTTAACCATGTGGTATCTACAGGTGTCGAGCATGGCTTGAATGTATGTTAGGGGTAATGGATTCTTTCCTCATTCAGTAATTAAAGAGACCTGGCGATCTATAATTTTGTAGGTTATTGGACTATAATGGCGAAACATTACTTGGATCACGTTGATTTGGCGGAACAACGAGAATTGTTCCCGAGAATCAACGAGTTCATTTATTTCAATATTTAGAATCTAGCCAATTTTCAATAACCTTTTTTATTATATGCTTTCATATTGGATATTGATAAAATATCATTTTGTTACACAAAAAAAACACCAACAAGCAATAAATCACGAAATTTGGACAGAAAACTTGTACTAAAGTAATTTCCATGTACAATTTCTAAAATTATTAAAAATGTTTAACTTCGAAATATAAACTGAAATAAAATAGATAATAATGTATATAATAATCATACAAATGTAGGTATTTTACGATATAGATCTATTCCAGTTATGCCAATTTTTGTAAGCATAAAAAATCCAGTTACCATACATTTGGTGGACTTGTGGGTACGAATGTAACAAATCAGAAAGAGGGAGACAGAAAGAGAATGTCTTTGCGATAAACGTCAGTCTGAGAGCGATTTAGCTTGATAACTGTGACTCTTGATAATTTGTGGCATTTATTTGTGCGAAAATAAAAGGAACGAACCGTTTCATATAGTCATGAAATAGAATATTAAATAAATTATGTGTCGTTTCCCGCAATAAGATGGTATCTGCCCGCCGAACGACTGTGTCACGTGAACGCTCGTGACCTTCGTGCAAGACGTATTCATTGCACTCATTAAATCTATCTGACCTAGATGGTTACATTTTCATCAATCATTTCATATCATAAATTCCTTATACCTGCGTTTCCTTATATATCAACTTCCAACCTCAGTGCTAAGACATGGTAACACACTTTTTAAGTGTTCGCTTCACATTATTGGCTAAGAATTCACAGCTTATTATATTTTATGTATAGATATAATCCAATTTCAATATTCCCATCAACATGAAAATGATCAGGTTATAAAATACCTTTTCTGTATTAATGAATGAAGTATAATCTGTAAAGTGTGCGGAATAAATCAGGCGTCCAATAAGTTAAAGAAGGGTCAGAGACTCAGAACATAACATTAGGCAATGCTAATCGTACGAAAACGGTCATTTCCGGATTCATCCGTCATATTTTAATGAAGAATAGCTGATGACGTTAGAGCATAGTCAATGTCCAAACCCCAATGCCAGTTGTGCTTACTCGGCAAACTCCGGAATAACTCGTAAAGACCGCTGATGACGTCAGAGCGTGGCCAATGTCTAACAGTATAAGTTTAAAATGCCAATCTTTGAAAAGAAGGAAATAATATTAGGATATGATTATAGAGAGTAAAACTTTTATGTTATATTTCATAGAGCTCCATATTTATTTTGCTGACTGTATTGCCATTTTTGAACGGAAAAGCCGTTATCAGCAGACGACAATTCCGTGCTTCGCAAAGCCTTATGGGAAATCAACATTCATGAACCTAAACGATATGTAAATGGCCCCAAGTTGAAATAAAACACAAAACACATCATTTGTTTAATATCTATACCGTCATCTTAATGAATATCGCAGGTAACATAACAGTACTGACATGTAGGATACGGATACGTGCGGAAAGTTTGCAAGCTGTATTTACAAATTGGATCTGAAGCGCTGTTGATAAAGTAGGCCTACAAAATGATGTGCCTAAGTCTTACTTCTAACGTAAGGTCGTACCATAGCTACCTTGAACGAGGATGGTGGACCATAAGCTCATATATAACAAATGTAATGTTCAACAAACTTAACTACTTAACAGACGACAAATAAGGTCAGTTCAAATGCGTCATATATCAAAGATGACATCCAATTATTTCTAGTTATCATGAACGTTTGTATTGTTATGTTTGTGTGCCTGTATATATGTAAGTTCCAGGATCCCATGGGGTTGGGTCGGAGCGGCTCATAGTCCAACCAATTGTACGCGCGTCGAAAATTTTGTATGGGCAATATCACACGCTCTGTTATAGCGAGATTCTGACCCAAAACAAAATATCTCAGAATTTGCCCAAGACGTCACTTAATTATCTTGTCTACAGGGGATCAGTAGTATAGCGGTTTACGCGCTGGACTTTTAATCTTGGATCGTAGGTTCGATCTCTCGTTCCTCCACTAACATAACTTATAGTCTTTCGGATGAGACCTAAAACCCGAGGCCCCATGTATCAATGTTGTACACCGGGCATGTTTAAGAACTAGTGGGTGTATAAGGATGCGTTCTTTATCTTACACTATCCCCCGAAACGTAAAATAAACTCTTTTGGGGCGTTGGTCATATAATTGATCTGGTACCGACGATAAATCTCTAAAATGTATACAAACACTGGAGTCGCAAAGATCCTCTTTATTCCTTGTTGGTTCGAGGTTTTATTCAATGTTTTAAATATATGAGTAAATTTAAAGGTCCACTACTAAGCGAAAATTAAGTGACAGTTATTTCAATGGCAAGTACATTACCTTATGCAAGACACTAAATAATGAAGATTCACAGAAAGTGTTTGGAACACGAAGAAAAGTATGTGCATTATGTTGAAATCTCAGTGATTCGACAAAATGACTACCCAGGTCTTTTTAACTTTGTTTATAATGCATAGAAAAATAATTGTATATGTACTGTGGTTTATTTAGAATTTCTACATACCAACTTTCATTTTTTATTAAAAATAACTTATTTTTGTGTTTTTAAAGTATATTTGAATTTTCGCTTTCGTTAGTATTGGACCTTTAAAGTAACATGAAGATCTAAGGAGAAATGTACATGTACATAATTACCATAAAGTATCCCGGATCTGTTGCTTGTCGGCTTAAACTCAAGATAAAATGACAATTAATGTCTTAGAACTAAGAGATTGTTTATTACGCACAATAAATAATTCAAATTAGACAGTTTAAGACCTAGTAAGATTCCTACCTTAATTAGAGGCAAGCACGAATGTCGCGTGCTTTTATAGAAAATCAATAATCTTGAATCAGCCCTTCCTCAGTCTAAATTGTCTTTTGTTATTGTAAGGCCAAAATAATTATCTGTTAGTTTTTTTCCCATGTTTAACAAACGCGCCAAGTTGTAAAAAATGCATAATTCTGTCGGAAAATATCCGTTTTTCACATAGGTTGCTAGAGTAGCACAACTTAAAAGATTTATTGTCCTCTGTAATTTCAAGGTCAATATAGTTAATTTCCAGTTTTAATAATTTGCTTAACAAACGGGCCGAGTTGTAAAACATCGCACAATTTATCAAGAAAAATTGCCTTTCTCACAGAATCCTGATGTTTGATTTATGGCCAAAATAATTACTTGTTACCCTTTTCCCAATATTCAATGAAAGTACTTAATGCTGGTTGAGCTCAGATTTTGGTGGAAAAAAAACCAAGGTAATTCGAACTGTCTGAAACTAACATATTTAGTACGAATCATCATTTGCTGTTTAAATGAAATACATGTACATGTAACATACACATCTATTTTTTTCCTGAGTTGAACTGATATGTTACCAGAGATATTCATCTACGTCCCGACCGGCATCATAGTCATACATACAACACTGTACATATCTCAGGAATGGTACCGTTTTGCATAGGAATTAGTGGGTGCCGGGTTCGATCCCAACCAGTGCCATGGCGGCAGCGTCCTTAGGCGAGACAATGGTATCTCCCCATTTGCCCCTCTCTCTTTTTCCAGGTTGATTCGATCTTGAATGAGTCTGCCGAACGATTAATCTAAGTTGCAAGAACTTGTTACGCAATCGACATCAAAATAATTCAGTACAAATAAATACTGTTTCTAAATGATAAGGGCCGTTGAAAATTCAGTAGCTAATATGGAAGAAAATCATCTTGAATAATAACATCATGTACAAAGATCGAACTATAAAATATTGGTATAAACTTCACGACTTCACAAAGAACTTGATTTTCCCGAAGACTAATTAATAATTTCATCGATCTAATATAACCCGGGGCCGTTTAACATTTACTACGCGGATGATCGTGCACTTTTAGTATTCCTTCACGACCCCTTTGTTTAAAAGACTCCTTATTCCCAGGAGTAAAAGTGACCGGGCTTGACCCTGTCTGCCTCTGATGACCTCACGTGACCGCGCGTGCCATGCACGAGACTGATACATTATTGGTTTATAATCGCATTTTTGAACAAAGGTCTTTTGTCCACATGATATGAATAAATCATCAAAAGAAAATTTGCGATTCCGCTTTCTTTATACAGAAGAAGTTTTCCAACAACCGGGAACGTTTGGTTTCGTCATTAGGTTTACATTTCTAGTGTATTTTTTTGTTGTGAAAATTTTCCCGGCGTGTCGTCAATTCTGTCGTCAGGACACTCATGTCAATTCGTCTGGTGAATGAATGAATGTACGATTGAATGAATGCATGGATGGATGAATGAATGAATGAATAATTCAAAATTGATTCTATTTACTGATTATCTGCTTGGCTGACTGACTAAACCGACTGCACTGATAAAGTTTAAACGGCATTGTTTGACCCACTGTTCGGACTAAAACGAAGCGATAAAAATGAAGTTGCTCTGTCAATACGGCGGAATGCTCAGGACCTGGTGTATATTTTTTCAAATTTCAAATCCATGTACA
>JAFMSR010002305.1:0-25041 GCA_022818135.1 Saxidomus purpurata
ATCACTGACTTCCCATAGTGACCAGAGATTTGCTTATCAGCCATTGACTTACCCTGGTGACTTAGAGACTTCTTTTGTAGCCTGTGACTTTCCCTAGTAATCAGTGACTTTCTTAGCAATAACTGACTCCCTTCAGCAACAAGTGACTCCTTGGTTATTAGATGAGCCATATAGGTTCATCATGGCCCCCTTGTTTGAGTTTTCCTATAGAAACCTATGTAAAATCAATTGACCGACAGGATGTGGTGAATTTTGACCGAGGGGGTCATGATTTGAACAATTTTTTCTAGAGGTCAACCAGACAATGCTACAGGAACAGTTCTGGCACATGTACAGGACCACAATGTAGTGAGTTTCCTCCTGGTTCCCATGGGCACCAAAGCTCTAAACTGAATGGGATTATCAACAACTTTGGTTGAGGACTCTACAAGAAACATTCATACAGTTTTCTCAACTAGCTTTTATCCAGTAGTTTCATAGAATGTTTTTGAAAATGGTGGATGGACATAATGCATGACATACAAGTGATACCTGATGGTGAATGAGTTACAATGCATCTGCATCTGTTTTTAAAATTTCAAGGTGACACTTGTTTCATGAATAATTTATTTTTCATCATCTAGCATAACAAAACATGACATATGACGATACAATTTCATAGAATTCAACTACACTACTAACAGCTTAACTTAAAGGACATAATAAATACTTTCAATATTGTGGGAGTAGTTGTTTTACAGAAGGTATATCAAGAGGGCAAGGCATACCGATTGCTGGTTGAGGACAGTTGGATCCAAAGACTAGGCACTAAGGTACCTTATGGCTGCAACATGCAGTCAATATTTTAAACCTAATTATGTATCCAGATAAGTCATTTTTTTAATACTTACTACTAAAATAATAATGATTATATTACAAATAGTTATGGAAATATTAATGATATGGGAATGACAAAATTGTAGGGATGGGAACGAATATTGTTGAAAATCGGCCGAATATTGAATGCGAAAATCAATTAATATTCGTAAATTATTTTTTTTAAATAGATAGCAATCTAAAGAATGCTAATTATGCCGAATAAACCGTTAGTTCTGTATTGTTTGTTTGGCGTGTCAAAATTCCCAATTACCAAAATTGCAATGCATAATTGACAGGGGCTCGTTATGGTTAGCAGTTTGCATCAGGTGTTTTGTGGTGACTTTTTCTTTTGTTCTTTTTATTGTCGCCATTTTAAGTTGTTTATCTCACAATGTTCAGGATCACGTCATGTCGGAACGAATACCAATCACGCTTATCTGTTTACTCAACTGATATCTTTTTCTTGTCAAATCATTCAGAATAACTCAAATATTTTCCTTTTAATAAATTGTTTGAAATTTTTTTAACATCCTTACTTTAGTTTGATCTTCGCTAAACAAATTGCATCCGCATTTTAAATCTTTATACATACAAATATTTTACGTATACAAAGATAAAATCGGAAATGTTAGCCAACTTCTCCTTGTGGAAAATTAATATTTGTTTCTTTATATACCGTTTTAAAGTAAACACTTTCATCTAAACATGCTGTAGTGGCGTATCCGTCTGTTAAGAAAATATCATGGACACCACAAACATATTGAATATTTCGTAGCCAACCAATATTCGATATTTTTCGCCCACCCACAAAATTGTTTTGGAATAATTATAATGTGTTGAACTGATGACTACGTGGATGATGAATGAAATAGGATTTACAAATAGTTACTGTTATATAAATGTAATGGTTTACACATATCAAGTTTTACCTATGGTAATAGTTTTTCTACTTATAATACAACATCATAATGCTGAACTGATAATGGTAATAGTTGTTTATTTGTTTTTTCCATCCTACTTGATATTCCTGCCTGTTTTGGAACTGCTAATGAGAGAAACCTGCTGTCACCGTAACAAGATGGGGAGTACTTCCATAACATGGTGAATTATTCTTTTTTAATTTCATGGTAAGGAGAATATATTGTAAAACTAGGTCTTGCACATATGTAAAGATTGATAATTATGGACATAATAATCTTTCAGTATTTCCCTTTAAAATATGTAAGAAAAAACTTTTTAGCTTAATATTTTAATCTTCATTTCTACAATTCTTTTACAATTTCACTTGTATTATGATATAAATACATGGTATATCTATTTATCTAAAAAATTCTATATTTTTATTTTTCATGCAAAAATTGAGACCATAATTATCAACTGCAGAAGATTTAAATACTAAGAAAACCTGGGAAATGCTGCAGAGAGGATCTACAATTTAAGTTAGATAATAGGACAATTTATGGCTTAAACATATGTGTAATAATATGATTTATTAAGTGCATTCAAGACAGGACTATGTTTCAACTAAAATATGTTCCGGTTTAATTTCAATTGAATTCTAGTTCTTAAGTGTATTCTTCATGTGATTGGACTCTTATCTGAAAGTACGGGAAACGTCATGTGGACGCTTAGTGTATATGACGTCATAAGGACGTAACGTCATTTCCTGATGTTTTATTGTTTTTTCATTTCTAAGCTTGTCATGAATATGATCAACATGTGAATTTAAAAAGTGCAGACAAATTTCTTGAAAAAGGCAATATTGCCGAAAATTTGAATTAAAGAGTTGTTGTAATTGAAGAACAGTTTAAAGGACATATTTGACTTTACAGTGACAGCCAGTGTTTACTTCATACATTTTATATCAATAAAAACTCAGTAAGTTCATGATCAAATGTAAAGATACCACCTTCATTAGCCAATGTTTCGTTATAAATCTTGTCAAAAGAGCAATACATAAGTAATCATTGTATCATATCAATCCAAAACTGAACCAGCAGTCTCAAAAAAGGAAATTTGTAAGTTTAGGCCTTGTGCTTATAAAACTTCTTTCCTGCTCAACTAAGCAACAGCACAAAATTCCTTGTTTCATAACTTTTTATAAAATTTCCTATACAATAAGAAGTAAAATCTTTTGCAAAATAATTGAGATATCTGAAAAATAATTAATTTTAAGGCACTTTTAATTTTACTCTCTGGTGGACCCCACATGCAATGGAGATTAAAATTGTCATTTTATTGTTGTTGATACTTGGCATCTCAGGACGGAAGACAAATGTTAAACTATCACAATCACTTTGTACCAAGGCATAGTAACACTTGGTCCAGCATATTTAAGGATCCAGTTCTGAAGTATTTTATGGGCAAACACAACAAAACTTTTAATTGGCATCCACTATTTGTATGGAAATGGAACCTACCAAACAACTTGGGATGCAACCTAGGTGATCCTTACAAAGCAGTGTTTTGGTCTAATGTTGCATTAAGATTACCACTCTTAAAATGAATCATTTCATCACTGACAAGAAAAGTATAACCATCTGGTTTAAAACTTTTTTTTTTGGTCTAATTTCACATTTAAGATTACCACAGTTTTAAAATGAACCTTTTTATCAAGAAAAGTACAACCATGTGGTTTAATAGCATTTTTTTCCTATGCTTACAGCAATCTTAACTCACTACTTTTACACTCAACAGGGTTTAGAAACGCAAAATATTTATTTTAACAATGTTATTGTGTTTCAAATTTAATCAAATTTCATACACAACAAAAACAATATAAAATTAAATTCTTGTAAAAGTTTCAATAATTCATCGCAAAAAATGACTTAAATAGAAATAAAAACAATAGCGTCATTCAAATAAAAATGTTCAGCAGGGGAAATCTTTGCGTTTCTAAACCTGTTCAGTGTATGTATCACAAATATTCAGGTTTTGTGCATTATTCAGGTTTTGTGCTGCCCAAAATGTATCTACGTCAAATTAAACAAAAGTTCTGCATCCTTTAATGCATCACTTCGACCTTCACAACTTAGCTGCCACGACTCTGGAATAAGGTCAAGTCCATAGTAAGCACCAGCTATTGCTCCTGCCATAGTTGCCACGGTATCAGTATCCCCACCAAGTGAGATGGAATAAATAATTGTCCTTTCAAATGGGTTCCGATTCTGAAATTTAGAACATCTAGAATTGAACAATACTGCATTCAGTCTATTAAATCAATTATCATAGCTCTGGAAACTAGTACCAAATGTCATCTTGAACTTTTTTTATAAACTTAAAAGACTCCAATACCAATAGAAGCCATCTACAGCTTGTCAATTATCACTCCCTAATTTGTAGACCATACAAGAGGGGCCAACATGGCCCCAATCTCTCACCTGGCTACCATTGTCTATAATAAAAGGTCATCAAGAGCAGAAAGGGTAAATTTTGACCTTGGGATTCTGGTTTGAACAATCTTCAGAGGTCCACTACATACTGCTACATTTAAAATATCTAAGCTCTGGACATACTAGATCTAAACAAGAACTTTTCCATATACATGTATAAGCTTATGTAAAATCAAGTGACCCTTGGGTGGGGTAAATTTTGACATTTGCAGGTGAGCTAACATGCAACAACTGTCAAGTCATTTAGTAGAAATTCTTTCATAGATAGTAAATCCACAAATACCTCTAACCCATCTATAGGTTTGGTTGCTCGGAGGAAACAATATATTGCTGCTGGAACAGAGTCTAAAGCTGCTATATACACACCTGAAATACGAATACCAGAGGTCAATGATGGTTATATGTCAATCACATTGTTCTAAATAAACATGTTCGAGTTCAGTTAAGTATCAAATTAATAGAAGTATAGAGGCAAAAACATTTTCTCAGCACAGCTCTGTCAAAATCTGGAACCAAATTTATTTAACTTTTCCTTCATCAGGTATAATCTTACACACATCTAGTAGCTACTTTATGAAAACTTTATATATATGAACTCCTTTTCATGTTACATAAAAAACTCATCCCTTCAGTGCAAAAAGGTTGGACCTTTATACAAAGGAGTTATGGCTTTAATTTGCTGCAACAAAGGAACAAACTGCTGTTTCAATTGATACTTGGTATTAAATTTTTAATGGACTTACCCAACTCTTTTCTAATTTCCTCAGGGTCTGGTAAAGTATCTCTTTTTACAAAGTCCCTGATCTTTGCTAATTTAGTACAGTAGGGAAAATCAGGTATTTTTTCCTCCTCCTCCACATCTTGTGACTCACTGTATCAATTACAGAAAAATAAAAAATCTTACTATACAAACACTTTATCAATCCTAATCAGAATGGATACCAAAATCACTTCTATAACACCACAAAGGTATAACAAGAGGTCCATAAGGACCAGTGTTATTCTACTGGACTGATTGGACTGTTCTGAGTAAGTTTTGTGAAAATCTGTTGGACTGTTATCAAGGAAAAGCTAACAGAGGTCACCATGACCTTTGACCAACTGACCCCAAAAGCAATATGGATGCTGCAGGCAACCTGAACAAGTTTGATGAAAGTTAAATGAAAATTGTGACCTGTAGGGTGCTTTCAAGGAAATGCTAATGGTGGTCACTGTGACCTCATAGAAATCATTGACACTAACATCTGACCAATTTTAAAAATGAATTTCATTAGGTTTATAAATAAATCGAATGTGGCCCCCAGAGTGTTAACAAGATTTTTCTTTGATTTGACCATGAGGATTGGATGTCAAATGTGACACAGACTGCAGACAGACAATTGGTGCTCACAATAGCTCACCTTTGTCTTTGTGCTCAGTGAGCTAAAATTCCACAACTAAGCATTTGTTCAACTCAGTGATTTTTATGTATACACAGCAAATTAAATTGTATTTGTGCATTTCACAAAATGTTTTCCTCAACATAAAGACTTACAGTATTTAGCTCCTTGATTTGCTCACACTCTCAAGTTTCAGGCACTATTCCATAGTTGTCATGATGTTCCAAAGATTTCTTATATACTTATATGTGCAAAGAAATATTATAAAATTATGGCCTTGTGAGCATTGGCCATGATGCGATATTTACTCAGTAACAATTTGACCACCGAGGAGCGGATGTAGCCATAATTGGAGATCTCCATTGCTCCCTTCTGGCAATTAACAGGTCAGTCAGATACAAATGCACCTTCCTGATATTGCAGGGCTTTTCATCCTTATATAACAGAGGTAGATATTCAGCCACTTCCCATTCCAAAAATATAGAATTTTTTCCCAACTGTGGCAGACCAACTTCCCAAAATGCAAGGTAAGTTTTCCCCAAAGTTTGTTCACATTTTAGGATTTCCAGAGGAAGAATTGTCTGGTATTGATTTTTCTTCGCACTGTAAGGTAAGAGCACACAGTACCGCATGTTACGCATTCATAGTCTAATCCATTATGTTCTGGGCCTGGATTTTAGCCAATGTCTCAGGGGAGGTAAATTTATTTTGACTTCCGGTTGACTTTGACAATGTCGCATAACGGAAAATATTATTGTAAATCTTTTACCAAAATGGACTTTTATCGCGCATAAATTTCCCAAATTGAAAGGCCAAGGCCTCTTTCCAATTTCCTGATGAAAAGCCCTGTATTGCCAAATCCGAAAAATGGCCTGAAACCTTGTTGATCTGCTTTTTACACTCAAGCATTCAACTGTGTCTCATGGTCTAGTAGTTTAGTTTAGACATCCACCTTTGAGTAGGTTGAAGGTTTGAATTCTAGCAGGAGTCCGTTTGATGAACCACCACCCTACCTGCCTAGCGACTAGAGTTAAGACAGGATTACTGAGGTAAATGTACTTTCCTACAAAAACCAAGTTATAAAACTTAACGACAACCTACTCATCTAAGTACCTTTTACTTGAAATTTCCTCCTCATCTTTCATGGCAGTTTCATCCTTACATTTCTGTTTTTCTTCCAGTGCCTCTTGCTCTAAAGTCTGCATTTTTGCAATAAGCTCTTGTAGGAATGTATCAATATCTAGTGTTGTTGTTCTCAGTGCTAGATTAACAGCATAACTTTGTAACACTGCTCCATGAATGGCATGGATTTGGGAATGTGTCAGCAATGTGATTTTCTCTGTTAGATCCTGTAAGAGAGAGAAATTATGATGTATCCATAACTTGATAAGACTGACAATGCTACCTACAGTCCTGTCCTACATTATACCTGACTTTAATTTTGAATTTACATGCAGCACATGCTAAAAATGCCATAACTCTGCTAATTCTAACTGCAATTATGAAACAAGATGGCCAAGATGACCCTTTATTGCTGACCCAATGTTACTGAAATTCAACCTTAAATTATATATCATAAACACAAACATAATCATTCCGTTTGACTTTGACAAGACAAACATTCTGACCATTTCACTTCATGATTGGCTATCTAAGTATAAACAATGTTTTTCTTTGATTTGACCAGGTGACCTAGTTTTTAATCCCAAGTAACCAATATTCAATCATGACCTAGAAAGCATCAAGACAAACATTCTGACCAAAGTTCATACTAATTGGGTATTAAATGTGTTAACAAGGTTATAATCAGATTTGTTTAACAACAAGTGACCCAGTTTCAAACTGGACCTAGAAATCACTAAAACAAACATTCTGACCAATGATAATGATGGATATTAAACATGGCCTCCACAGTGTTAATAGGTTTCTCTTTGATTTGAATGTGGGACCGTTGTTTTGATCTAGATTCTAGACCTAAATCATGAACATTCTGACCAATTTTCATGATGATTGGTTACTACATGTGGCCTCTAGACTGTTAATTCAATTCAAATAGTTTATTGCAATTATAATTAAAATTATGCTTATAGCAAGGTTTTTTTTCTTGATTTGAAAGTGTGACCTAGTTTTTGACCCCACATGACTCAGATTTAAACTTGACCTAGAAATCATTTAGATAAACATTCTGACCAATTATCATGAAGACTGAATGTCATATGTGACCTCAGGAGTGTTATCAAGGAAAATGTTAACAGATGAGAGCCCAAGATAAAAACTTCTGTGCCAAAACCTCCCAAAGTTATTGACAGGTCACCATGACCTTGACCTTTGACCAAGTGACCTCAAAACATTTAAGGTTCATCTACTGTACATGACCTATGTCTGTATCAAATTTGAGACCTCTAGGTGAAATTCTTCTCAAGTTACTGAGTGGAAATTGTTTTTAAATGCATAGTGACAGTGCCTTGATGGCTTGACTTTTGACCCAGTGACCTCAAAATGAATGGTATTCACTTACTGTTCATGATAATGTCATGCCTGTACTTAAGCTGACACGTCTAGGTCAAAGCCCTCTCGAGTTATTGAGCAGAAACTAAAGATCTACCAACCAACTGACCAACCTACCTACCAGAAGGTGCAAAGAAATATACCCCCACTTCCTTGAACTTTAAGTTTTGTTATTTTTCAGTTTCAATAACACAAGCTGACAATGTTCAATTTGTAAAGTCAAAAGCCAAACTTCTGCACTTACTTGGTGGCAGTGGATGCAATCACAAATAAACAATGATAAAAGCCCAGATCATGGACAAAATCATGACTCATATTTCTGCCTGATGTTTGATAACTCTAGTTCAATAGATTTGAAGTTACAGGTGACAGAATAATTGTTTGCCATGAGCACACCGCTCAGATAAAAATATCTGACACTTGGAGGTAACTGTTGACGTATATTTCCATCTGACCAAATGTCTCATGATAGAAACTTTTTTTGTATACCATCCTGTATTAAAAGTGAATTTCTAAATGAAAACTTATTAGAATGATGCCTTGTCATATAAAAACACACAATATTCAGATGTTGTGTTTGGGACAGTGACGTCACAATGTTTATAACATTATGTCAGAAGTACAAGTAATTCACAACAGTCATCTGGCACAGATGAGGTGCCAGACCAATTTTCCCAGCATGGGTAAAATCACCGGAACTGTTGATCCTATATGCAAGAAAATTCAAATATTTGGACATCAGTGAATTTACGTTCCATCATCAAAGAAATGGTCAGGTCATAAACATGATAGTACGGCAAAAGCGCAACACACATTACTAGTTATCATTAAGGAACATTGGAAAACAACTTCTCAATTCAACTTGTCAAATCAAATTGACACAGCCTTTTGGACATTAAATCCTCAAAAACGAACTGATTTAGCCCAATCTGATTTAATCAAGTTCTTGATAAATAAATAATACTCATACTCTCAACTGATTAAAGTCTAAATTTTTCTTCTGTGCAAACACTCCTGCCGGGGATATCCTCATTGCCCCACCATTACCATAGGATCCTTGGCCATCAAACTGAGCTTTTGCTGGTCCATAAACATCTGCATAGCCTGACTCTGCAAGGGCATTGAAAACAGTGGCAACACTGCCTCCATATCCACGGTCTTTCTCTCGTAAATACTCCTCTGTAAACCTTCAAAAAGTTAAGCCATATTAAATGGCATGAATTTACTTTCAAGTACATTGTAGCATGTTCAGTCCCGAAAATCTTCACAACACTGTCTATGGCACATAAAAAGAACACTTTATTCATTGCTTATATCTGACTATATCGATTCTAATCAGTTACCTCATTTATACTTGCCACAACTAATTTAAAAGTATATAGACCCCTAACAATATGAGGAATCTAGGTTTGACTGAACGTTCTGCATTATTGACTGAAAGGTTATATCCAGGGATCAGGAAAACTGAAAATTTGCCGGTCTGGACCAATTTTCAACTTGCTTGACCGATTCACGTCACCAAAAGTTGCTTAAAAATCGGTCCGAGATTTTTTTTTAAAAAGCCATAAAATCGCTCAAATATGACAAAAGAAGTTGCTTGTGTAATTACACATAGCATCTGTGTTATTAGCACCTATCCAATACCCCAATAAACGTGTCATGTTAATAACCCGCAGCAGTCTTTACCTAATTGGTCCAACACACCAGTTATATAATACCATTGATTAAAGGATTTTATTAATGTGTTTGCAGCTCCAATTGGTATCTGGGCTGAAAATGTAACATCTAGAGTGTTAACAAGGTTTTTCCATATTTGGGCTCTGTGACCTAGTTTTTGACCCCAGATGACCCATATTCGAACTTGGGCTAGAAATCATTGAAACAACCTTTCTGACATATTTCCATGATATTTGGGCTGAAAATGTTACCTCTCACTACTGAATAAAGAAATCGCTTAACAAACATGATACACCTCACTACTTGTTTAATTCAAAACAAGATTATGGAACCTAAACTAAACCATTTTGTCACTATTGATCTGTGACCATCAACTTTGACCTATTGACCTCAAAATAAACCAGGGGCAGGTTGATCTGCTGAATATCACCAAAATCCTTAACAGGACTGAGCAACACAGACTCAAGCTGTCCTAAGTAAATGACCATAATTATATTGTTGCTCTGTTCAAAGCATCTGATAACCAATCTCACTACCAAGCTTGATAAGAAACCATTTTGGTCTATCACAGACTGACAAGGTTCATCCAGTGATAAATGTATTAACATGTAAAGGAAATATTTTGAATCTGAATACAATCTTGAGTGTCCAATTGAACTACTGTACAATAAAACTTGCATTGTATTCTATGTTTCTTTTCAGAAGGCCACATTTTTAAATTATGAGTCAAATGTTTTGTACATTTACATAATGCATTTACCTTCTATAAATAAAGATTTTATCATTATTATTATTATTATGAATCAATTAAAAAGCTCAAATTATATTGCAATGAGCTGGCTTTACCTTTTGGCCATGTCGTTTACATCCAGGCCATTATTTTGTATCAGTGACTTTGCAACACTGCGAGCCATAGCTGAGTCATCAGTGTAAGTATAAAAATCATTCTTTCTTTTCTTAGTACCTTCTTCTTTTCTCTTGTGATCTAAAATTCAATAAAAAATGAAGACAGATATCTAAGCAAAGCTCTTGCAGCGGAACTTATGCAAAACTTCTTAAAACCAGACACTACAAACAATCAGATCATTACTGTAAATACCTGTAGCAAATGCCAATTTTTGGCCAGTTAACGAATATAAAGTGTAACAAGAGCACCACCTGCGGGTGTCTGATGCTCGTCTGATTTTATCCTTTTAAGTATATTTATCACCATTTTTTTAAGTAACAGTGTTCTTGACCTTGACTCCAGATCACAATCCCACAAAAGGTTTTCATAATAATAACTAGACACTAAGTTTGGTCACAATAATTCAATTGCAACTAAAGATATTGTCTTTTTATTCCATTTTTCTACTTTTAGAAAAAAAAAACCTGGACTTTGACCCTATGAGCCCCAAACACAATCCTAATTAATTTAGAAGTCTTTATTCATATGTATTACACACTTAATAATTTAGTTACATTATGTCAATTGTAACTAAAGATATTGAACATATTACTGTTTTTTTTTTTCATTTTTAATTAGTGACCTTGACAATAACCCAGGAACCCCAAAAACCAACCCTATCTTCTTAAATTCTTACTACAAAAAAAGTTGGTTACATTATGTCAACTGTAACTAAAGATATTGAATATATTACAGTTTTCCTATTTTTAGTAACAGTGACCTTGACCCCAGGATCCCTAAAATACAATCCAATTAAAGATATTCATAAATATTAAGTCTTCTTATACACTAAGTTTGGTTGCATTATGTTGACTGTTACAAAAATATTGTGTGTGTGAAACTTTCTAAGTTAAGAAGAAGCAATAATCCAGCCAAATACATTACAGGGTTATGTAACTTGTAAAAATCTTCCTTTATTCTATTGTACATTTGGTAGTGAACAGGTATTTCAAGTTTGATAGTTCGCATGTAAGTGCCCTAAACCCAAAACTTAACAAGAGCTGTCCCTCACAAGTGACGAATGCCCCCGAAAGAGGTGCCTCACAGTCTGTGTCCTCTCCATGTGCTCAATAAATGTGCTATGTAATTTTAAAATCCTTCCATGCATGACAGAGTAATCATGCATACAGTATTCCATTACTTTAAACACTAAGTGTGACCTTGACCTTTGAGGTAGGGACTTGGGTCTTGCACGCGACACATCCACTTGATGTGCTAGACATTTGTGCCAAGTTATTTTAAAATCCTTCAATGCATGATAAAGTTATAGTCCAGAAAATGTATGTATATATACAGGATTCCATTACCTATAAACTATAAGTGTGACCTTGACCTTTGTGGTAGTGATGTGGGTCTTGCACGGGACACGTCGTCTTGATGTGCTAGACATTTGTGCCAAATTATTTTAAAATCCTTCAATGCATGACAAAGTTACAGTCCGGACACGAATATGTGCATATATGCATATATAGAGGAATCCATTACCTTCAAACTCTAAGTGTGACCTTGACCTTTGAGCTAGGGACAGGGGTCTTGCACGCGACATGCCGTCTTGATGTGCTAGACATTTGTGCCAAGTTATTTTAAAATCCTTCAATGCATGACAAAGTTACAGTCCGGACATGAATGTGTGCATATATGCATATATAGAGGAATCCATTACCTTCAAACTCTAAGTATGACCTTGACCTTTGAGCTAGGGACGTGGGTCTTGCACGCGACACGTCGTCTTGATGTGCTAGACATTTGTGCCAAGTTATTTTAAAATCCTTCAATGCATGACAAAGTTACAGTCCGGACACGAATGTGTGCATATATGCATATTTAGAGGAATCCATTACCTTCAAACTCTTAAGTATGACCTTGACCTTTGAGCTAGGGACGTGGGTCTTGCACGCGACACGTCGTCTTGATGTGCTTGACATGTGTGCCAAGTTATTTTAAAATCCTTCAATGCATGACAGAGTAACAGTCCGGACACGAATTTGTAAGTGGGGACGCACAGACGGACGGACAGACGGTGCGATTTTAATATGCCACCCTTCGGGGGCATAAAAAATCAGACTAGCTAAAAATGACAAAGTCCAAAATACTAAAATATCCCCCCCCTCCCCTTCCAAATGTGTGACTCAAAAACCCGTTTGATATGTTGAAGTACATGATCCATTTACTATATGTGAAAAATTTGAAATCAATTTAACAAAAAGTGAAGAAGCTATGTCCAATTCTCAAAATCAACCAAAATCAATCAAAATTCATGTTTTTTACCCCCCCCCCCCCCCAAAAAAAAACAGGTCATACTCAGCAGCATTAGGATACAATGTGGAAAAGGGTATTAGATGAACAAGTTTCCCAAGTTTCATAGCTTTGATAGTTTCCATCAGGGTCCGTGTAGACAGACCAGAATAGTAGGCGGACACTTTTTCCAGCAACCTACTAAATGTTGTGTAAAATCTGTCGAGATTCAGATCATCCGGTCTTCATATCTATTCAGATAAGTCCTTGTTCTAAAATTTACAGAAAGTTGTGTGTGTAAACAACGCACTGCGCATGCCCAGTCCAGTTCTGCACGAGATACGTTGACGGCCTTTAGATGTCAAACGATTTGACCAGTATGCGGACACCCTTTTGAGGGAAGAAAACTAAATAAAACGAGGAGTCTAGATCCTTGAAAAGATTTGTTAATGATTCTTTTTTAAGAATTCAAGTGTTTAATTATTGAAAACAAAATTATTCTGTCCCTTTGATTTAAAAGTCACATGAGGTAAGCCATGGAAATAGAGTGCGCAGTTCATAGTCGTATGCATAATTAAAATGATCCATCATCCATTTTCCCCATGAATTTTAATTCTACGTCCAGGAAAGTAAATCAAAGCGCTGTGAGCGCTGAAGGCCTGAGGGGCTATAGGTTAACTCCCCGAAAAACAACTTTTGACCTACGTGTTTTGCCCTGAACCTTACCTAAAGCGTGGGTCGAAATGTGCAGAGGATGAAATTCAATATATGACACAGAATGAATGATTCATAAATATATGTGTGGCAGGGAAGTTTGTTTTATTATAAAACATACGTTAAATGAAAAATAATCACATAGTCATTCTCAACATTATAAATTGTTTAAGCCAATAGAAATAATTTGATCTGCGCTTTGTACAACTTCAAGCGATATGACCTGATGATATGGATCGAAAATTATTGTGTACCAAGGACAAGACCTTGAAACAGAAATAAACAAAGCAATACCAGCAATGAAATATAAATACAGTACTGTACAATGTGTATAACAGAGAAAACCAAAAATGATTCTTGGTTACCTTGTAGTTGTAATCGGTGAAACCGTTCACTGGGCCTTGACATGCAGCGTCCTCGATAAATGGCGGGTGATTTTGATCACGTGAGTTCCTTCTCGGGAATGAACGTAAATTATATCTCTTTTTGTTTGATTACTAGTTGTAAGAATACATTTATTTTACCGGAAGAAGAAACAATACCATACCAATAAAATTATGTAATATCAAAATAATGCAAGAAAGATTCTTTGACTTAGAAAACGCTGAAAACGGAAGTGTCCGCGTACTGGTAGTGTCCGCGTACTGGTCCGGTCTGTCTAAGTGACCTAAACGCAAAACTTAACCAATGCCAACGACAATGACAACGACGACAATCAAGTGACGACAATAGCTCGTCATTTTTTTCAAAAATCAGACGAGCTAAAAAGGAAGCTTTAATAAATCCATTTTGTCACTCATAATGAAACCAAAAGTAAACTTTTTAATAAAGTTTGTAAACCGCCGTCAATCATTGTCAAAATAACTACCTTCTTCTATTTTGCCCACTAGTTTAATGACTTTCTCTGTACCTAACACTGATGTCCAAGGGTACCCTTCAAACACCGCACCTATGCAGTCGCCAACAATACCTCCTACCAGGGAACCGTGAAATTTTTGCAACATGGAGGCTGCCATTTTTTTTCTAAACTAAAAGTCGGTCTCCGGTCTCCAAAGCCGACAAATGGTATGACTCCGCTAAATATTTTCCCGCAGCCTATCACGGACCTAGACAGATCCGAAACATGTAAATGTATTTCTACTGTTCTGTATAATTATGAAATTGTTTCAATACAGCTACAGTAATTTTAGTAGTGTTTCATACATGATTTTAAGCCTTCACGGCGACCAAAAAAAATGCTATCACCTCGGGTCACTGTTTTGCGGGAACTCGGCATAGTCCGCAGGAACGTAAAAATGCCCGTTCGATGGAAAGTATGTCAAAAGGTAAGTATGTTATGGGTTGGAGGAAAGTGGGTCGTGTTTGGTATCCACGTGTCGTGCTCGACGAGACCAACACAACGGTGTGTCACACTTGACTACCCGACGTCACACTTGACGTCAGGATCCGCGGGAACGTAAAAATGGACGTCCAATGGTAAGTATGTGATGGGTTGGGGGAAAGTGGGTCGTGTCACGCATCGATGACTTAACCAGCCGACTAGATACGGTCATGCAGGGCAGGAGTGAGCATTTCGTAAGAGTATTTGTTTTCCAGAAGTTGCGAATAACCATGTTAAATACACGAATCTGTTATACCACGGACCTATATATACACATGTGTATATAGTTCCGTGGTTATACTCACTTGGGTTTGTCAAATCGGCCATTTTTGTTGGAGCCTTGTCGTTACGTAAGCTAGAGTAGTATTGCAAAATTGGAGCCGGCGCGTTTTGCCGAACTAGGGGTTGACCGGCTTTATTTTTCACACTGTGGTCAAAGTTCATGTGCATGAATCATACCTGAAAATGGCCGGAACCATGCAAAATCACTGATGTAAACTAGAAGTCACTGAATACATTCTGACATAAAAAATGAAACAAAATGCATATTTAACAACTATTTCAGGTCTATCCGGTCCAGAAATGCCATTTATCTCATGTCTTTCAAAAATTCAATAGTATGCAGCCTCAAACAAAGGCACTATTTTTCCTTAAACTGCTTCCGTAGTGTGGTCAACCAAGGGCAAATAACTGTGGTCTGATGCCACATCTACATTTTCATAATTTGATGTTCTTTGAGTTTATAATGAAATGTCTGAGCACAGTACCTTATCGGTAAAACAAATACCTTCACCTTTCAAAAGGAAAATTAAAAGTGAGAATCTGAACTGATCATCAAAAGTATGAATATCTGTGCAGTTCTGTGTAGTTCAAATATATTGTATTACAGACTACTGCATATATGTCTACACGCCCGATCTTTTTTCAATTCCGTATCAGACTAATTAGAAAGCGCTTACTGAAACGTAATGTAAGCATTTCATCTGGGTATACACTAATTTAGAACTGCACTTGTATTATATATTAAAGATTTGCAGATAAGATGTAGGTGCCTTAAAATTGTTCTAAAATAGCCCACTCAATGGAGGTCATTGATATCAAAAGAATATAAAGCACTTAGCAATTCTATTAAATCCTCTTCGATTTTAAGACAAGAAATTTATAATTCTAAGTCTTTTGTGTAATTTTCGCCAAAACCTTATACTTTCTTTGGCACAACAAAAGAAAATCAAATGTGTAGCTATATAGTTTGTTCCTGTTTTATAGAGCATACACAGCGTATTCAACGGACTAAAGAAAACTCTGCTCATAATGCAGACGCACGTCACACAGTAAGTTAGCTGGTCTCTATAACTGGCTGAACTTCCATAAAAGGCATGGAGCGTATTTTGGGTGTAGTTTATTGAAATTTTGAAAACTTGCGTCTCACATGATTTTTATTTTGAAGTTGAGATTTACATTTTCATGTATGGCAGTTTTTAACATAGACTCCCCATGCCTATTTTGATGAAAACATCTGGAATAAAACCAGTTGTAGTTTTAGGTGCAGTTATATATATATACTGTGTAAGTCTTTGAATAGATAAGTGTTTTATTGACTTCGTATCAAATAGTATGCAGAGTTGACCAAAAAGTTGCAACGCTTTTCAACTTATGTTTCAAAAGAGTAAAGCATAGAAGACTTAGAGCTACATCTGTTTTTGTGTACCTTTGCATGCGCATGTTCCACAGAGTTAATTTCACTGATAAAAAGAGTATTTATAAGAATCTTAGGATGTTCCAATATGTCTGAGGCTGCATATGTTACTATGCATTGTTCTGGAATAAATTGATAAGTTGTGTTCATGATATATAGCGACAGTATGATGTACTATTTTATATTACTACTCGTGTAAATGAAGATTCCGATTTAAGGAGACTAAATGTATTTTAAATTTCCTTGTGGTGCAAAAAGGGAGCAACATTCCCTTCCGACTATTCTTATAGATATTAAACAAATTCAACCAAGCATAAACATTGTACCATCACTCAAATGTACAACTTCTATCGAACAAAGATGCGCGGAAGATCGACATTCACTATTCTCCTTACTAGATCGGCAGAAAGATGAAAGTGACCGCATGAATCCTCTTAGTTTAGAAGGTCTTGTTGTAAAATATCCTTTCCTACTGCCTTATATCGTTCGGAAACGCCACAAAGTGATATAAATATTGCTGAAAAGTTTGTACGACACTGTGCAAACTGTTCACACACTATGCAACAATCCAACATAGGACAATTGGTATGATTGGCTGGAACCGAGTTTTTGCTGGTACCGAGTTATTGCTGAGATATATCAGCGAAAACTTGTTTCTACAAAAATTATGCACGATGCCAACTACATTGTTACCTGTTTGGCAACTGTTTGATTTCTGGCTGTATTTTACCGCTCGTCTGAGTGCAATTGCTTTCAATGACAACCTCAACGTCATGCGACATCATTCACTCAAAAGGGCAACGATTGTCCTGTATTTCTCAACTGGCTTAGCAATGGATTACTATAGTATTGTATAAGTAAAATATTGTAATACATTTCATCATAGCTAAATAAGGGCCAGCTTCACCCATATTGATATGTTAACGAACAAATCATTGAAGGAAGTTGACAGAGCATCATCCAATCAACCAGCATATATGTTTAAACTTAGTGGGAAATAAGTCGACACAAACTAGCTTGATATGCATCAAACATGTCTTACAAGTGACTGTGTTAATCAAGTTGCATTGCAATCGTTTCGTTGATGCCGTGATTACGGTAGCATAAAGAACAAAGGCATGGACCCAAAATGACAGTTTTATTTCAAACAAATCTACAAGATGTAATTGGCGTGATTATAAAACTATGAAATATGAAAAAATCAATTTGCCATATCGCACAATGTCTTCCTGTCTGAGAAATGAGTTATATCACAACAATCAGAAATATCACAGCACTAGGAATAATATTTAAAAACAATATCTGTGGCAGGTACCACAATTACCACACTCGATTGAAATTATAGTTACACACCAGTGAACATCAGAAGTAGACGAAAAAATGATTGTTTTCTTAGTGACAAAATTACTTTTTACCCCGTTTCGTTCTCATGTGAGGATCATGTAAAGCCAAATGAGGACAGTGCAAGGAATGCAAGGCAACTTTTAAAATGATAGTTTGACTATTGACTATAAGGAGCCATTCTTATTCAATGACCCTTCAAATCCATGTTGATACATGATAATGTCAGTTAAAGTTTTGGATAAGTTGAACTCATATGATATAAAAATAAATTCTTTGCCATTTTGCACATTGTTTCCTACCCGGGAAAATTATTTATATCACAACAACCTAAATAATCGCATAATTCGTATTACTTAAAAATGTTAGAGGTAACAAATCTACCACACGACATTGAAATTAAAGTTAAACAGCGTTTAAAATACTCGACGAAAAAATATTTAGCGTTTTCTCCCTCTGTCATGTCAAATGGCTATTTCACGGTAAAATTTCCATGTTTTCGACTTTTCGCCCCGCGATATGGCAGAAATCAGCCACCATAGTTAGCATGGCTCATACTGAACACTGTCAATTTCCATTGTCAGGACAGGTAACTGGTAGACGCTTTAAGATTTTCCTTGCTACTTGTTAATTTTTTTTTCAGGCATCGACCACAATATACATGTATGCATTTTCAGATGGCAAACAGTTTTAGAAAGATATATCGAATCGCTGCAATAATTATCTCAGTTAAAATATATCCTTGGTCAACATTAGGTTAGAGATATTGTCACAAATACATGGAATATGTACTTGTCAATGAATAGTACATTTTGTACTTATCATTAAGCAGTGATAGGACATTATAACAGCTCTTGTTGCCAAAGAGTTTGAAGAAAATGTGTGTTTGAGTTATTGTTGAGCTAAATTTGTGATGCATTTTATATTTAACCACATTGAAATGATGTAGATTTTGTTTATTATGAAAATTAGTTCTTTTTGCACGGACTCATAACTAGTCTAGTATATAAAAAAAGGAAACATAGGGTCATTAGGGTAACTTGATTTGGGTACAGTATTGAAATACTATTATACAAGTAAATTGTCTTAACAAACTGTCCATAGTGTCATAGTACGGACTTTATCACAATTGGGGAGATGGGTATGCGGCCGGATAGCTCAGTCGGTAGAGCATTCGCCCTGTAAGCGAAGGGTCCCGGGTTGCGTCCCGGTCAGGCTGCATATTTTTCTCACTCTATGACGTTTGGCGCTGCAACGTGGGTCCATGTCAGAATTGCTTTGTCAGTCTAGAGCGACGCTCCCAATGTTAAATTGAATTACCTTTAGAGCTATTGTCCTAAAATGTGAGGACAAATTTTCAGTTTCGTAGGGGTGTGTATTACGGAACGAACTTTTACAGTTTTGGAGAAGATGTGTAAGCGGCCTGATGGCTCAGTCGGGAGAGCATTTGCCCTGTAAGCGAAGGGTCCGTGTTCGAGTCCTGGTAAAGCTGCATATGTTTCTCACCATGTGACAATATCCTGCTTAATTGTGTCACGTTTTTGTTTTCAACGCATTAAAGGCTCTTTGATTTGTTCTCATGCGTGTTCCATGCGTGTATTTTCCCAGCGTCGAGCACTGTCCTTTTTGCCAAACAACCAGCAGTTTTGCATGTAAAATGTAATAATTTTTTACTGTTCTCCAACAAGAAATATATTTTTTATAAATGTACTTCTTTCGTTTATGCATGAGAGCATAACTCATTTGGGTTAATTGTATAGGCGTCAAGGATACTTAACTTTGTACAGCACATTAAGCAAATTCATATCATTAAGTTCAATTGTAATTTATTGGCAGTAAATATATTTAGATATATTTAAGTTTAGACATCTTGAATAAATTAATCCATTTTCGCTTTTCTAATTATTTTTTATATGTATGGCATTCTGTGGGGATCATATGCATTTTGCTTCTTTATCGAAGACAGTATCATTTTGTAATTGATTAATATTTAATGTAATGAAAGTATTTGACAAATACAGTATACACTGTCTGCTGGTTCGTGTTTATGTACAAACCTACGGCGACATTATTTAATACCTTTGTTGCACTTGTCACAAATAATATCTATGGACCGCCATTGCAGTCTCCTGATAGTACTTTTTGTTTGTGATCTGCATCATTAAAGATTCAATGTAAATACTGTTCAGTCTTGCAGTGGTGATGACATTCTGTACATTATATTCAGAAGTTTGTTTTTATAGATGGGTCAGTTTTGTCAAATACAAATGTCCCTCGCGATGAAGCTGGGTCAATCCTCGTGATGAAGTTGGGTCAATCCTCGTGATGAAGCTGGGTTAATCCTCGTGATGAAGTTGGGTTAATCCTCGTGATGAAGCTGGGTTAATCCTCGTGATGAAGCTGGGTTAATCCTCGTGATGAAGCTGGGTTAATCCTCGTGATGAAGCTGGGTCAATCTTCGTGATGAAGCTGGGTCAATCCTCGTGATGAAGCTAGGTTAATCCTCGTGATGAGCTGGGTTAATCGTTAATTTGTGATATGATCATAGCTATTTGATCTGCATATGCATTATTTCGTTATATACGTGCTGTAGCCTAATTAATTTGGCGTTGCATAATGGGCCCATTTATAGATCTGACATTTTATAACTGTCACATGAACAACTCTAAAATGGCAATCTGTAAAATCGGTTTGCTTTCGAAGCGGAAATAGTGAGACTAATCGTGCTGTGCCTCGGTCACTTTGTCATGTCTTCCTTACAATGCGTTATATCAGTTCCTTGTGTCCTTTTAGTTCATGGCCAACTTATATAACCATGCCCATATCACAAAAATCAAGGGAATTAAGTTAAATTTCTTGTGTTAGATAACACAATAACAGTAACTATACTTTTTACGGTGGTGTATATACATAATTTAGCTGTTTTAAATACAATTTATTTGTTTTGAGTGAATATAGAATATAAACATGTATCTCAACTCAAAGTGATACAATATTCACATTTTCACCCGTAGATATATATATAGATCTAAACGAAGCCTACAACTGCTGGTGAAAAGTATCCACTATCTTTCAGACTAACAAAAACTAGTGTTTTGATCACTTCGCAATGGCATTGGAACGGTACAAAGTACAGTTAAGCCGATGCTGAAAACCGCCTCTGGATAAAAGCTATCTAACAAATAATGACTGACGGGGAAACACCTCTGAATTAAGACAACCTCGTAACAAATCCTATACTTTAACCTGTGTTTACCAGTGGTCTTTGTTCACAGTGTAACTGGAATTTATTCATCCGCCTACGTAATTACTACAACAAATGCTACATAAAAAGTATCTTTTTATCGTAACTATTAATCTTTTTTTTTTGGAAAGAGTTATAAAATATATTACTGAATTCTTTTCACACTTCACTGTTTCCCATGACAAAATGACGCCTTTTTTCTATTTTCGTCAATATTGTGACTGTTGTACTATGTGAATACTGGTATAGTTTAACAAATTTGTGATACATGCTGATACAGGTTAAAATGTATTACTTGAATAAAGATAATTGTTCGTTTTAACTGCATGAGCGCCTGTCTTAAATCATGGTTTCTAAAACCCACTGTGCTTGTAAACGACATTTTTTTGGGTTATTTTTGTGTTATATCAATTTATATATCGGTTGTAAACGTGAAAATTTAAAATAGTTAGTTGATTCGGAATGTCCTTTGGTTCCATCCTGTATCTGACTGGTTGATTCCTTTAAATTTGCTGCTGGGAAATACTGCATTTATTATGAACAGTCTTTAAAAAGATGGTCGGTGCAATTCTGAGTATGAACGCGATTGGTAGCTAGATTTTACAGTAAAACATCCTGTCAAGTTTAATTTGTATAAAGTCACTAGTAGCCAAATGTCACAAGGTCAGAAAAAGTTTGCACCCTGATCGGGGCGCGAACCCAGGACTCTTTGCTTACAGGGTTATAAAAGCGAATGCTCTCCCGCCTGAGCTAACCGTCCGCTTACACATTTTCTCCCCAACTGTGATGAAGGCCATACCGTGACATGCTCATCAGAAAACAAACTGAATCGTTGTTCGGCACAGCCGTGTTAAGCTAGCTTTTGACCGGAAATTGGTAACTCTTCACAAGTAGAATGCATTTTTTTTAATTGAGAAATTTTCTCTGTAAGGTCTGTTTTAATGGGATAATACCGAATGAGAAAGGTCTTGCGTTTTCAGTCTGCCTTGATCGGTTTTTCTAATTTTTGTACGTAAATAATTCATATCTATCAACATCTCGGCCAGTGAATAACGGTCACTATTTACGTACTAATTAGAAAACCATTCAAGAAAGACTGAAAACGCAGGAGTATTTTATTGACCCTTTTCATTCAGTTTCATCCAATTAGTAGGTGCTTTACAGAGTAAATTTCTCAATTCAAAAATTATATACATTCTTCTAGTCATTTCAACGGTGACTGAAAAGTTCCGGTATCATAATAAATTTGTTTTACTGAACTACTTTAAGGCCCGTAAATGTTTAAACTGTGTGAAATTAAAAATGCCTCTTGGATAGTATTTTGGAATACCGGTCGGTACACTGCCCTTTGCACGATTATGCATTATGCTCATGTATGTGTTCGATCACAGAATATGCATTTGAACTGTTTAGCTGTACAAACCCTTTTAAATATTTGCAGGCAAGTTAAGAAAAAAATGTCACCAGATCACATACATTTTTTATTGTATTTGCAACATACACCAGTTAAGTGACTCAA
Organism: Saxidomus purpurata; assembly: GCA_022818135.1. Classification (NCBI taxonomy): domain Eukaryota; kingdom Metazoa; phylum Mollusca; class Bivalvia; order Venerida; family Veneridae; genus Saxidomus; species Saxidomus purpurata. Next base: position 22,891 of record JAFMSR010002305.1, read on the forward strand.
AAATACTGAAGAAAATAATGTAAATCTGTACCTAAAAATATATTCGATTAACGTATATCGGAGCTGATCAATTACTACATATATATCCTCATATAAATTTCAGAAGCGTATATTTATATACAGTCGGTGAAGCTTAACACAATTTACATTCTTAACATCAGCAAATATCTGTTGAGCTTAGTCATATACCAGCAACGATGGAGCGCACACTTGCTTCAGTGTACTTGTTTGTTATTTCGGTTGTTGGAATATGTTCTGCTAGTAGGAAAAATGTGTTATTTTTGATGGTTGACGATTTGCGACCGCAAATAAGTCCGTACACAGGGGAGTTTTTCCCATCATCGGTCAGTCCTCAAATGATAACGCCGAATATTGAATATCTCGCAAGTAAAAGTTTGCTTCTACAACGTGCTTATGTACAGCAAGCCATGTGTGGACCAAGCAGAGCGTCTCTCCTGACAGGCCGGCGCCCGGACACAACACTCGTTTACGATTTAAAGACAGACTTTAGAACTGCCGGCGGAAATTTTACTACGCTGCCACAATATTTCAAAGAAAACGGTTATATTTCCAGCGGGATGGGAAAGATATTTCACCCTGGCTCGGCAGACGGCGACGATCCAATATCTTGGTCGGAGTACTTTCAAGGTGTAGCAAATCATGAAAGTAATAACCATGCTAGTAGTTGGGCTGCTATAAATGAAACAGACCTTCAATCAAGACCTCTTAGAGATCGACAAGTAGCAGACAAAGCCATTGAGAAAATACGCAATTTTACAGCAGACGACAATTTCTTTCTCGCCGTTGGATTTCATAAACCCCATGATCCGTTTGTTTTCCCTGAAACATACCTACAGAATTATCCCGAGGCTTCTATTAGTTTACCAACCGATAATTTGCCACCTACAGATATGCCAGATGTTGCATGGAGTCCGTACAGAGGACTTAGACAGTTTGGGGACATAAATGCACTTAACGCTACTGGGAACATGACTGATCCATTGCCGGATTTTAAAGTAAAAGAACTACGAAGAGCATATTATTCCGCAATCACATGGATAGATTCACTCATAGGGGAAGTTTTGGACGAGCTTGAAGCTCAAGGACTTTCAAATAACACAATTATATCCTTAATCAGTGATCATGGTTACCAGCTAGGAGAACACGGAGAATGGGGCAAACGAACAAATTTTGAACTCTCTGCGCATGCGCCTATGATGATACGAATTCCAGGAGAAACAGATGATGGTATTCAGTCAGACGAACTGGTTGAATTTGTAGACTTGTTTCCAACTATTGTTGAGGCTGCAGGTCTTGGTTCAGTCTCTCAGTGTCCTGAAATCTCAAGTGCTATTTCACTGTGTCATGAGGGTACAAGTCTCCTGCCATTAATAAACAATCCGAACACCGCACTAAAAGGAGCAGCATTCTCCCAAGCACCAAGTCCATTTCCAGATTCCGGAAGAGTTATGGGATATACGATGCGTACGGATAGTTACCGGTATACAGAATGGGTGACATTCCGATACGATCCTCATTACGAACCGAACTGGAACAAAGACCTCCATGGAGTTGAATTATACAACCACGACAACGACCCCGATGAGAATACCAACGTGGCGTACGAAGAAGCTTACGAAAATATAACACAAGCGTTAAGTACACAGCTTCGTGACGGGTGGAGAAACGCACTTGTAAGTGCTCAAATCACTAGAGAGAAACCAAGTAAGAAACTTCGTACAGGATGGAAGAAGACCGTTGTAGATACTCATAAACAAGAGGACAGTCTCTTAGATAAACTGATCTCGTGGCTTCTCCGCAGACATTAAGAAAAAAATGTAAAAGACACAATACATGTATATACATGTACCAAAAGTATGGCACTCTGAATACATTTGGAAAGAATAACCTGCTCTAAAATAAGCAATAAGATTTTATAATTTTTTCATAACATATATACATCGTGAAATATACTTAGAGATTCATACATATGTGACGGTGTAGACGAAGTTGTAGTTCTTTAAACCACAAATTTATTCACAAGAGAAAATGTTTCAATGGATCTTTTTTACGGAACAAAAATGAACATCTTGAATGTACGATTTCGGCCAGCCGAATCAAGATACCACATAATCTAGACACATAGTGTTA